>CM045740.1:6530812-6563312 GCA_024760905.1 Plotosus lineatus
TGTGTACAGTATTATGTTCACAAGCAAGGTGCCATTACATATGCACCTCATTACCCGCGAAGGAGGAAAGTTTACGCGGCCTATCTATGGTTAGCAGAACATTTCAGCATTACGAGAAGGGTTTGAAATGAAATTGTATAAATTAGAATATAAAATTTGTGACTCTCTTGGTATTTTGTTTCATCAGCCACTGCGCCCGCCCCAACCTTTTTTAAGCCTCGCGCTGCCACACTTTCAGTCATTAGAGTCTGACAAAACCTGCCACTTCTTCATTTTTCGTAACAGCTCCCTCGCAGTGGAAAATCTGTCACCGCGTGACGTCCGAGTCCGATGAGCTGGATGTGAGGCTCAGAGAATAAGGTGAGTTTCATTTTATCTTCATATACACGACTTCCATCAACAGCTTTAACTTCTCGTCTCCTCATCAATAAAATCTATTAAAACATGAAGAAAAGAAAACAAACCTCCTGCATGCACAAACAGAAAATTTAAATTTAAAAGTCAGATTTGATTCCTGAAAATGATTCACTTCTCTGTTCGTAATATCGGTAAACGTACTACACTCAAAAGTTGTTATTTCGAATGCTGTAGAAAGGGGCGGGCCTTAGATAAATACACAATATTACAAGTTTCTTCCTTTTCTTTTACATTATTATTATTATTATTATTATTATTATTATTATTACTTAGCAGCTTTTTTAAACAGTAGTGCTACATACAAGATGTACTGAGTCGTACTGAGTCGTATCTTTTCACGTTCACATGTGCATGTTGTCTACCTGACAGTAGTCACAGCGCCTCCGTACCATATATGGTGTCACATTTGTGTTCATTCAGTCAAATAAGGGGCGCACCCTCCAGAGCCCAGCCGATTAAGGGCCTTTGTGAGTCAGCAAGTAAGTAATCAATAAAATATATATATATATATATATATATATATATATATATATATATATATATATATATATATATATATACTAACACTAGAGGTGTTATATATAGAAATAACATAATATAAACACTAATATAAATAAATACATAATTTGCGGTTCCAAATTATGCCATGTGTGAAAGTGAGGGTGTGTGTGTGTGTGTGTGTGTGTGTGTGTGTGTGTGTGTGTGTGTGTGTGAAAGTGAGTGTGTGTGTGTGTGTGTGTGTGTGTGTGTGTGTGTGTGTGTGTGTGTGTGTGTGTGTGTGTGTGTGTGTGTGTGTGTGTGTGTGTGTGTGTGTGTGTGTGTGTGTGAAAGTGAGTGTGTGTGTGTGTGTGTGTGTGTGTGTGTGTGTGTGTGTGTGTGTGTGTGTGTGTGTGTGTGTGTGTGTGTGTGTGTGTGTGTGTGTGTGTGTGTGTGTGTGTGTGTGTGTGTGTGTGTGTGTGTGTGTGTGTGTGTGTGTGTGTGTGTGTGTGTGTGTGTGTGTGTGTGGTGTTAGTGTGTTGCCCACAATGGTCTGGTGAGCTGTTCAGGGTGTGTCCCACCTTGCCCAGATTCAGCTGATTAGTGCGACCCTAAATGGGATTGAGTGGCCTAGAAAATGAATGAATGAATAAACATAATATTCTAAATAAACTAGTGATATAAATATAATAATATAAAAATGTGAATAAACAGTAGTATGTATGTTTTGCAGAAGAAATAAGTGCAAGAATAATATTATAATTCCATTGTGATACATTTTAAATAAATCTGAATCAATAAATCTAAATAAAAATACACATCTTCACTCTTTGTGTGAGTCGATCTCAAAAAAATTCAAACACAGCAACACGGAACTTATAAGTTTTGTGAAAATCTCACCTCACGAATAGAGAAGTCACTGTGAGAGCGCAAACCTCTACCCAGCCTGGCAAATGTTAAAAAATTCTTGAATAATTTCCTCGATGCAGATCCGGATCATCTACGCACGTCGGGTGGAAACGTAAAGAAATGTAAAGAAATCGCTCCTCTGAGGATTACTGTAAAATATTCGACATCATTTCTGACGAGCAGCCTGCGAATGTGAGCAACAGTATTTCTGAATGTCTGAGTGTGTAGATAAAACCGATGGAATCATGAAGTCCTGATGAATTAATCTCATTATTTATGAATAACGTTTTTCCTTTTTCTGTCGAGATCTGAAAATAATACAGTGGGAAAATAAAAGGCAGTTTCTGAAACGAACGGACATCTGATGCTGTTGCTGCTGTTGTTGATGTTTAACAGAAGAATAAAAAGCTATTTATTTTTCAATGTCAGTAAATCTAACGCGTGCGATAATATCATGGATTAATTAGCCGCGGTTATTTGTGGAATTGGTATTTCTGGGAAAATGCCAGCGGTTGTTTTGGGGTGAATAAAGTCATTTGTAGATGTTTTAAAGAAGCGCTTTGCTTATCTTAGACAAAAAGGTAATTAAAATCTGGTCCACGGACTCACGGGTGAGGAAAGTTCTCATCGATTTTTCCCATCATGCCTGTTTCATGTGCATTTAAAATATCCCGAGTTTAATTAACATTAAATCATCAAGGTGCTCCAGTGACCAGCTCGAATCTCAGTGCTGATTGGTCAGAATGAATCCAGCTGCAACATTTGTTCCATCACACGTGGTTTCTATAGTAACCGTTAAAGCAGGCAGGGATGTGGACGGGTTTCTGAAAGAAGACGTTTATGAAACATATTCGGATGAAATCTTTAGCACCTGCGATTTCACTCAGTGGTAAAGCTGGAATGTTGCGCACTCAGGAACGGTGCAAGGACCGTCTCAGCATCGTCTCAACATCGTCTCAACATGAAGGTTTCTGTACTTCTTAGACAGAGAGAGAGAGGGGGGGGAGAGGGAGGGAGAGAAAGGGAGGGAGGGAGAGAGACAAAGAAAGACTCAGAGATGGAGAGATGGAGAGAGTGACAGAGAGCATGAGTGAACCAGATAGAGTGAGAGGGATAAAGAGAGAGAGAGAGAGAGAGAGACAGAGAGGGGGATAGAGAGAGAGGGAGAGCAAGCACAAGCAAAGAGAGAGAGAGAGAGAGAGAGAGAGAGAGAGAGAGAGAGGGGGATAGAGGGAGAGGGAGAGCAAGCACAATCAAGAGAGAGAGAGAGAGAGAGAGAGAGAGAGAGAGAGAGAGACAGAGAGGGGGATAGAGAGAGAGGGAGAGCAAGCACGAGCAACAGAGAGAGAGAGAGAGAGAGAGACAGAGAGGGGGATAGAGGGAGAGGGAGAGCAAGCACAAGCAAAAGAGAGAGAGAGAGAGAGAGAGAGAGAGAGAGAGAGAGAGACAGAGAGGGAGAGAGAGAGAGGGGGAGAGCAAGCACGAGCAACAGAGAGCGAGAGAGAGAGAGAGAGACAGAGAGGGGGGGTAGAGAGAGGGAGGGCGAGCACGAGCAACAGAGAGAGAGAGAGAGAGAGAGACAGAGAGACAGGGGAGAGAGAGAGAGAGAGAGAGAGAGAGAGAGAGAGAGAGAGAGAGAGAGAGACAGAGGCCTTTTGTTGCCATGACAACAAGCAACTCAAGTTGTTTACCACCATCTAAGATCATCTAAAAATAAAAATGAAGTGACACTGGAGAGTAAAACCTAATTTTGAGGAAATTGGGTAAATAGATGTAATGGGAGATTGTTCCATGGCGATTCATATCTTTATATTTTCAGTTTGTTCATTTACATTCTGTATTTATTTATGATTTGTTTCTTTAAATTTTAGGCTTCACACTGTTTATTTCCTTTGTGTGTTTGCACTTACAGCACAATTATTTTATTTTTTAGAAAAAATATATATATGGGTTTATATGTATATATATATATATATGGCCTGGTGGTAAAGGTGATCCGAAGGTTGGGGGTTCAAGCCCCACTATCAATAGGTCGTCACTGTCCCCCCAGTGCACTAATTGGGTTATCAAAGGCCGGCCAATGAACCACTGCTGACTTTTGACAACAGGAGCTGCATAACTGTCAGTGTGTTTCTACCCTACAATGGCCTGGCGACCCATCCAGGGTGTACTCTGCCCTTGCTCAGAGTCGGACGAGAAGTGCACCAGCCTCGCCATCACCCTAATTATGATTAAGCGCTTCAGAAAATGAAAGAATGAATGAATCATTATTATTATTATTATTATTATTATTATTATTAGTAGTAGTAGTAGTAGTAGTAGTAGTAGTAGTAGTAGTAGTAGTAATAATAATAATAATAATAATAATAATAATAATAACATGCTACGTGCTCTATGAACAGTGCGTAATTATTTTATGTAAAAAGATTTTAACACTTTATACATTATTAATTCATTATAAATTGATTAATAAGCGGATAATATACTTGAAGTGGCACTTAAAAGGCACCGCGGACCTGTTGCTTGCCAAATAGTGAATATCAGTAAGATGACACTGATAGTTGGAAAAATGGTCTATAGATGATGTAATCGTGAAGAATCTGTTGAGAGTGAGAGAGAGAGAGAGAGAGA
Organism: Plotosus lineatus; assembly: GCA_024760905.1. Taxonomy (NCBI): domain Eukaryota; kingdom Metazoa; phylum Chordata; class Actinopteri; order Siluriformes; family Plotosidae; genus Plotosus; species Plotosus lineatus. Next base: position 6,535,247 of record CM045740.1, read on the forward strand.
GAGAGAGAGAGAGAGAGAGAGAGAGAGAGAGAGAGAGAGAGAGAGAGAGAGAGAATATTGAACCACTGTTAGCAGATCTTAATGGCAAAAAAGCTACATCTGGACTATCAGTAAGTAAAATATCAAATTATCTGCTTGATGCTCTAAAGACTGGTTTACACCGGAACCGTTTCTGAGACGTCTGTCTGACGGCCGTCTTTCACTTCAGACAGAATTCCGCTGTAATCAGTGGAGCACTAGAAGTGATTTATGTGCATATTACAGGCATAAAAGTGAGACTGGAGTGTTTCATTCTTCAGGTATTTTCAGCCGAGACCCGGGACCTTATCTACTGTACGTGTATCCGAATCTCAGGCTCGAGCTTGTGGGGACAATTAACATTTCAGTACCGAGCAACGATCAGTTCCTGTCACATGCATGAGAAACAGGTTCGGTCGTCACCCGACGTCAGCTTCATAAAGGTGGCATACCACAGGATTTGTATTTGTCATGTCATGGATGGGACAGAGAAAACGAGTGTGGAACCAGAACCAGCTCGTGGGTGTTGAGGAACGAGTGGAGAAACTGTGGACAGCTTGGTTCAAATCTGTGCAGGTGTTCAGCCTGCAGAGGTTTTTTTTTTTTTTTTTTTTAAAGGATCTCATGTGACCTTGACCTTTGATCTATGACCTCAGATCCTGTGGCAGTTTATGAGTGGTCCAAGTTTGATTAGAAAGCACATAAAGAATTTCAGACGCATACACACAAACGCACAGATACACGTGGACAGAGTGGAAACAATGCCTCCAGTACAACCATGTTGGGTGGAGCGATAATGGTGACCAACAGGGAGCGTCACAGTACAGTGTAAATATGTTAATTGAATCATTTATTAATTAAATCACACATTACAAATCACAAATTCATATCTGATATCATATCTTCATTGTCCGTGTCTGTGTTGTTGGTCGGCAGGTTAACCCATTATTATTATTATTATTATTATTATTATTATTATTATTATTCTGTTGAAAGAAAATAATAATGATAATAATAATAATAATAATAATAATAATAATAATAATAACACGCTCACAAATTTGTGAACAACACCATCCTGTGCACTCAAGGTCGTCTCACACCTGACTGAGGCACGTGGGACCAAGCCGTGTTGCATCAGGTGACACCACAAGAAGTATAGAACACTTTCTGAATGACAGCAGCACACGTCTAGTAGTTATTAGCATTTTTGAAACAGGACCATATGGTCCTGCTGGTAGTTCAAGGGTTAACTGAAGATAATACTGTACTCTTGCCACCAGATGTGATTCCCAGATGTATTTGTTCATCAGAACACCGCACGTGGTGTACAGGTCATCGACACTCAGATACAGGAGTAAGCAAACGTTTTCGGATTGAAATGTTGGCCGATGTGATTCGATTTCCAAGATGGAATCATAGTTCTTGAATATTTGATATACCTGGTAAATCCATCGGCACCGCTAAAGACGGCGCTGTGCTTTGTGCGAGACAATCAACCATCACTTCTTTAATTTTTAAAGAAAAAAAGCAATGAAAGCTGGATTGAAATGTACAAAAGACATAAAAGGAAGAAAAAAAAAAACACCTGCACTTTTGTTCTCTTTAATTACGCTCCACAAGCCACTCTGTCTCGGTTAAAACCAGCTAATAATAACAGCACGGGAGGTTGTGATGAGCACGTTAACCATCCAGCACAATAAATATTCGCTTTAGAGCTGCTGAGAAAAACAACTTCATTTCAGAACAAATCATTCATATTTTATCTTCTCCAGCACGGACACGAGCTCCTGCAGACCCCCGAAAAATATACCGTCCTCCTGATGGGAGCACAGATGCCATGAAATAAAATAACACACACACACACACACACACACACACACACACCACACACACACACACACACACACACATATATATATATATATATATATATATATATATATATACATATATATATATATATATATATATATATATATATATATATATATAATGTCGAATCAGAGTAAAATAAAATAAAAAGCAACTCAGATAAAATAGAAAACAAATACGTAAATAAAATAAAACACAAAAAACTTGATGCAGGCATTTCAGTGTGATTAAATCATGAATAAATAGTGATGTGTAAATAACGTAAATAAACTCTGGCATTCTTTTTTCAGGTATAAATGGAAATAATTCATCAATAGATCAAATTCACTCATAAAAAGGACTCTGCATCCCAACCGTAATTCTGCCGGTGATTAAACTGTAGGATGATGATGATAAAATATCATGACTGATGATGAGGTTGGCAGTTTTATCTGCTGTCGGGACGGAATAAAACCGACGATATTAAAGTCTGTACATACTTAAAATACTAGAGAGTCCGCATATGTGTATAGAAACTGTATAATAACATGTTTATAAGTTATTAGCGATTTATGAAACGCTCACGACTAGTTTATAATGCCGTTACAAAGCCCTTGTAAGTGTAGTTTTGCACTAAAGTGCCTCCAATGAAGGTATGTGCCATTGTTTGTTTGTTTGTTTGTTTGTTTGATTGTTTGTTCATTCTTTCATTTGCATTTATCATGCTCTACTGGTGTTCGGACGTCGTGAGTCCTCTGGTTTTCTCCGACAGTCCAAAGACACACACATTCGGTTATTTGGCTGCTCGCAAATTATCCGAGGTGTGAATGTCAACACTTGTTTGTGCATGTTGGCCCTGCTATGGACTGGGAAGCTGTTCAGGGTGTACGCCTTCATCATCCAGTGTTGGCTGAGATAAGCTGCAGCCATGATGTGACCCTAGTAGGGTTAAGTGGTTGAGTAAATGGGTGGGTTTATGGTGCATGGTGTATTTATTGCTTTTCATTGTTTTGTGTTTGTTTTTGTTTTCTATCAAATTCATTTCGAAATGTAAAAATGATTTTATTTATTTTTTTTTGCCTTTATTTGTTAAGATTTAGTTCATTTACACGTTTCCATGCATTATAACATGTAATACAGGGATCCCTCGTTACTTCATACTTCAGGTTCTGCAGCTTTAGTTTTTCAAAAATATTCATCAAAAAAATTAAAAAATAAGGAAATTAAGAAAAATAAGGAAAAAGTGAAAGAAAATGTAGCAAAACAAGGACATTTATGCAAAAGACCCCAAATAAACAAAAACAAATAAGAAACAACCCAACAACATTACATTTTTATGTGAGGTGCGCATCTGTGTGTGTGTGTGTGTGTGTGTGTGTGTGTGTGTGTGTGTGTGTGTGTGTGTGCGCGCGCGTGTGTGTGCGTGTGTGTGTGTGTGTGTGTGTGCGTGTGTGTGTGTGTGTGTGTGTGTGTGTGTGTGTGAGTGTCTGTGTGTGTGTGTGTGGGTGTGTGTGCGTGTGTGTGTGTGTGTGTGTGTGTGTGTGTGTGTGTGTGTGTGTGTGTGTGTGTGTGTGTGTGTGTATTTATATTTTATTTCTGAATGTTTAATTGTTATTATAAGCATGTATAGCATTGAATATGTATCTATTGATATTATATACACATACACATGTACATATAGGGGCAGTGGTGGTCTAGTGGTATAGGGCACTGGATTGCTGATCCAAAGGTTGGGGGTTCGAGTCCCACTTTCCACAAGGTTGTCACTGCCCCCCCACCCCCCAGTGCAGCTAACTGGGTTATCAAAGGCGGGCCATGTCTGTCACTGTCTATGGTGTGAGGTATGTAAAAGAACCATTACTGACTTTCGTAAAGAGGAGCTGCAAAGCCGTCGGCGTGCTTCCGCCCTGCGATGGCCTGGCGAGCTGTCCAGGGTGTACTCTGCCCTCGCTCGAAGTTGGCTGGGATGGGCACCAGCCTTCGCGCGACCCAAATTAGGATTAAGCGGCGACAGAAAATGATGACATGTACATATGCGTCAGTCCAGGGGGGGGTCGATCGGAAGTCGTGGGGGTGGTCTCGTTTCCATTCACCATGGAAAGTGAGGGATCCTGTATTGTAATTAAATTAGGTGATATATTTATAATTTACATAATAATGTTATATTGAAGTTATCCATCACTTTCTGCGATTAACCGAGATCCCCCCCCGCGACCACTGCATTCTGTGCAGTAGGATCAACCCCCCCCCCCCACCTCACCCCCATGGCTGACGTATACGTACATGTATATGTGTATATAATATCAATAAATACATATTCAATGCTAGAAATGTTTATAATAACAATTAAACATTCAAAAATAAAATATAAATACACTCGCATACAGACTCGCGCCTCACATAAAAATGTCAGTAGTTTTGATGGGAGGTTTTGGGTTTTTTTGTTTTTGTTTTTATTTTTTGGGTTTTTTGTTTGTTTGTTTAGGGGTTTTTTTGTTTTTTGTTTTTTTGCATAATTTCCCTTTTCCTAATGTGGCATTGTCCTTAACATTTTCCGCTAGTCTTTCTTAATTTCCTTATTTTTTAATTCGACAAATATAAAAAAACAAAAAAACAAAAAAACCACGATGCACTGAAGCCACATGAATTGAAGCCCGAAGTAACGAGGGCTCCCTGTATATAATTATCTACTATTAATTTTTTTTTTTTTAACGGTCCCATTTCCAAACCGCTCCGCGGCTGACCTCCTCCACTCACCTACCATCTCATGCGGAGAGACTCCACCCTGTGTTTGTTTCATAGAAAGTCATTCATTTGTTCATTTTCTGAACCACTTAACCTAATTAGAGACATGGGGGGGGGGCTAGTGCCCATCTCAGCCAACTCTGAGCAAGGGCAGAGTACACCCCGGACAGTGCACCAGGCCATTGCAGTGCAGAAACACACTATGCGGCCCCTCTTGACGATAGTCAGCAAGGCAGTGAGAGACCTTGCCGGCCTTTGATAACCCAGTTAGCTGCACTGGTGGGGGTGGAGGACAGTGATGATCCAGTGACAGTGGGTCTCGAACCCTCAACCTTGTGATCTGTGATCCATCACCCAGAGCCTCGTGGATGGAACGTAAAGTGCGAATTTTCTACGTGGTTTATCGAGCGTGACATCCTCTCGGCCGCGTTTTATTAATAACGATAATGGATCGGTGTGGCGTGTGTTCTGACCTCTGCACCTCAGCAATGATGTTTTGGACGAGATTCAGTAGAACACCTCGGCGATTCGGTCCAACTGCCTCGGGCTTCCGTTTGATTCTGTTAGCAATGAAAAACATTCACACTTTTATTATTAACGTTTTTTATTTCTGCTGGGTTTCTCGATGACACATGGATTCCAGCCAAACAGAACTTCAGAGTTCAGGGTGAAGATCAACACTTCAGGCTTTACCGGCGGAACTCGCGCTTGCATCTTCCTCGTCTTTATTAACGTAACACTTTTATTCACTTTTCGATCTTAACTTCTGGCATTTTTACAAACAATATAAACCTCCAGTGTGACTGATTAATACATTTTCATTTCTTGCTCGATCGTGTACATCTCAGACATTTCCATCGCGGTAAACTCGGGCTGAAGTGGGTTTTGCGTCCTGTTTGATCTCGTTTGGCCCGTTTGGTTTCTCTTTCATGTGTTTTAAGGTTCGTATAAGGTTTAGATGGTGGTGTTTTTTTTTTTTCCTACCAGACCCAGAGGAATGCGGTACATCTACACCTAACGATGTGGTTTCTGTGGTCAGGGTGTAATCATTCTCTCCTGATGGCCATCATCTGATTCCAGTTGATTCAGGATTGCTGGCTTCCTGATTCAGTTTATTTTTAATATTTGAAACTAATTTTAGGTGAATAAATCGGTGAGTATTCTGTGTGTAACGCTGTCACCTTACAGAGAGAAGGGTGCAAAGCTTGGGGACGGGCCTTTCTGTGTAGGGTTTACAAGCGCCGGCCGTTTCCTCCGGGTGCTCGGTTTTCCTCCCACAGGCCAAAGACACGTATGTGTAAGGTTGTTTGTATTTGCATCAGGCGACACTCGTGTCTGCGATGAAGTCAAAACCAATTTGAGGTGTAACCCCATCTCCCGGCTGAAGGACGGCTGGCGTTGGCGCCGGCGTTCCCACCACTCCGGCGGATAAATAGTATCGTTAATAGATGGATGAGAAGAAACGTGTTGACCAAAATTGCTGGAATTTTTTATTTGTTGTCTTAAAGAACGCAAAAAAGTCATGCACGGTGGTACATACGTTTTTATTCATTCATTCATTCATAGGGTCACAGGGAGGCAAACGCCCCCCTCTCAGCCAACTCTGGGCGAGGGCACAGTACACCCTGGACGGCTGGCCCAGCCATCGCAGGGCAGAAACACGCTGATGGTTATGCAGCACCCCTTGATGAAAGTCAGCGATGGTTCTTTCACGTGAACCTCACACACCATAGACGGTGAGAGACACGGCCGGCCTTTGATAACCTAGTTAGTGCACTGGGGGGACAGCAGTGACAACCCACTGATAGCGGAGCTTGAACCCCTGACATTGTGATCACTACTCCAACACCCTACCTCTGGGCCACTACTGCCCTGGGAGACGTTTTTATAAATACAATAAATTAATTTCTTACAAAATTTGTATGTCATAAGGAAAGGTTGTGAGGAAGGTAAAAATGTTTTATACGTGAGCGCTGGCATGAATTCCTGCTGTTTTTCCACCGGACGTAAAGCTCCAAAGTGGCTAAAATGACCTGCTTACTGCAATTCAAGATGGGCATGCATTGTTCGTACTGTCACCCAATTTACTGATTTTTTCCTTTTTTTTTTCAAAAAGTGAAAATATCACCGCGTTCTAGAAACCAGGGATCCCCAACCTTTTTATAACCGCGGACCAGTCAACGCTGGACAATTTTACCATGGACTGTGGAGTGTGTATGTGTGTCATAGATTGTTTATATTGTAAATCTAATTTATTTCTATAAATTATTATTATTATTATTAGTAGTAGTAGTAGTAGTAGTAGTAGTAGTATTATTATTGTTATTATTGTTATTATTATTATTATTGTTATTATTGTTATTATTATTATTATTGTTATTATTCGTAGTAGTAGTAGTAGTAGTAGTAGTATGGTAATAATAATAATAATAATAATAATAATAATAATATTAATAATAATAATCATAATAATAATAATAATATTAATAATAATAATCATAATAATAATAATAATATTAATAATAATAATCATAATAATAATAATAATTACTCCATGAATGTTCTTTTCAACAGCTGAAAAAAATTTGTTTGTGCAGTAGAGCTTGAACTTTTCTAAAAAAAAAAAAAAAAAAAAAAACCCACAGGTGATGGTGCACCAGCTGGAAGAATGAAGGCCCTGGCTCAGTCTCACACAAAATCCCCTCTTTTGTTTTGAAACATGTTCGTTCTCTCGCCTCTGTTCATGTGCCGTCCCCTCGTGGGTTACATTTCAGCGCTCAAATGACCGACGTGTACCCGAGAGAATTCGGTCATTTTTCAAAATAAAAGATTTTTCAAAAATAAAGATCATTCAGACTCAGATAATAAATAAAACGGAAATAATTAATTATTTCTTCTGCGGACCGGTACCAATTGAGCTGCGGACCGGTGCTGGTCCGTGGGCCGGTGGTTGGGGACCATCGAACTGTAGTACATTGTAATTTTTATATTTATTCAACAATATAAATCAGAAAAGAAATCTGCATTTGTGCTAAGCTTCAGTAATAAGTATCAGTGCACCCCTAATATTTAACTCTTTGACACTCCCCCCCCAACCACCACCACCACCACCACCACCACCACCACCACCACCACCACCACCGACTGAACGCTGACATGGATTTGTGAGATATAATTTGCTTTATTTTCACTAACAAACCTGGCTGAATTCGATCGATCTAGTAAAATCCTGTTAGAACAACAGCGGAAGTCACGCACACGATGTAAGACGGTCAGCGATTGGCTGTAAGGTGCCGAGGCGCGACGAGAGCCGACCGGTGTTTGAACGGCTGCTTTACCGGCCACTGGATGCTACACTAACCTAGCGGTTGTTCAGCCTACTGCTGGTGTTCAGAGGGTTCAACTGTGAGAGTAACATTTATAGCGCATGTATAACCACACTGTGCTTTTATACAAAATATATCACCATGACTGATTATCTCTTCTACAAATAAGAACTACTTTGATTTTTAGTAAAATGGGGATTATTTTTTAAAACTATTTTTAATTTTAACTAATTTTCTAATTCTCCAACATTAAAAATGTATAAAAACAAGACATACAGTCGACTTCATTTTATCATTTTAAATGCTCACAGCACTGGTCCCAAGGTTGGAGGTTCACGCCCCACGTTCCATGAGTTGCCACTGTCCCCCCAGTGCACTGCCTGGGTTACCAAAGGCCGGCCATGTCTCTCACTGTCTATGGTGAGCGGTTCATGTAAAAAAAACATTACTGACTTTCGACAAGAGAAGCTGCATAGACGTCAGCGTGTTTCCGCTCCACGATGGCCTGGCGATCCATCCAGGGTGTACTCTGCTCACGCCCGGAGTCGGCCGAGACGAGCACCAGCCTCCCCGTGACCATAATTAGGATGAAAAGGTTCAGAAAATGAATGAATGAATACAATTTAAAACTTTATATTAATTTTAATCAATCTGTACAATTCCCCCGCATCAAATATAGCTAGAAATAGAAATTTAAAAAAAAAGTATGACATGACGATGTGTAGTTCAGTTCTCCGCTGGTATTGTTTCTCTGTTTGCACTCTTTGTACGCGCTTTCCTTTCCCACCCGCATCTTGCAGGTAAAAAAGAAGCTTCCCACCGCCAAAGCAAAGCATTCTAAACACTCAGCATCATTCACAGACAATGAGGCCGCACACAGAACAAAAGAGTACGCGGGAAGTGGAGCACAGGAAACGTATTTCTGTCATTGTGGTTAAAAAAAAAAAAAAAAAAAAGAAAAAAAAAAGATATGAGAGAATAAATTGAGTGCATTGCCTCAGTTTAGAGAAATTCTATTAAAAGAAAGTTGAGCATAGAAAAAAGTTTAGAGATACTAATGTTTTCCAGTCGTAATGGGAATGAAGCAGGGAGACCAAAAATAATTGAAAGGCGGCTGCTGTTTTAAAAAAAAAAGAAAGAAAAGAAAAAGTGCAGGATAGTTAAGAGAAGTGAGGGAACAATCATTCTCTTCTCGAGTAAAAAAACCTCACAGCACTTCCAAAGTCATGCTAATTTTTTTCTTTCCACTGTGCGACGTGACACGTGTATTACAACGCGTGAATATTCTATAGCAGACCGACAGAGACTTATATATATATATATATATGTTTGGTGACATTTTTGTTGTTCCGCAACAGCCAGACTTCCTCCAGCACACTTGAATTCATATTAAAGCCCAAATTATCAAATAAAAGAATATCATTTGTATTTTGGAGGGAAAACCCTGAGCAAACCCCTTTAATTCTCCCGCGAGAAACCTGTGATGTAGCTTATCGTAGGAAATACTATCAGTACCAGCGTCATACAGAAGGAAGCAGCACCTCATGACCAATAATTTCATTTTCTGATCAGCTTAATCTTAATTAGGGTTGGGGGGCTGGCGCCAATCCCAGCCGACTCTGGGCGAGGGCGGAGTACACCCTGGACGGCTCGTCAGGCCATCGCAGGCAGAAACATGCTGACGGGTGTGCAGCTCCTCTTTACAAAAGTCCTGATGACCAATCAGAACAGAAACTCTGTAGCACAGTAAATGGACAGCAGTTACGATAATTAATTCAGTTTGAATAAAAATATAGTTGTGATAAGGTTAATATATATATATATATATATATATATATATTGAAATAAATATATCTGGCGTGATTGCGATCTTGGTTGGAGTTGGGATTGAACATGACCTCTCTAGGTATCCATGCTCTCCGTGCCCTTTATGAAGTCGGCTGTGGAGGTTTATAGTGTCTTGAATGAGGCTTGGAGGAGGTGTGTGTGTCACGACACTGTATCACGTGTGAACCGGGGTCTTTCCGAGATATATATATATATATATATAGTGATAAAGTGGTAGTGATAAATGGAGTTTCAATAGAAAGCCTTTGTCCTGTCCTTTTGTTTATTTGCTCTACCAAAAAGTATTGAGCACTCTCCTACGGAAGGATCTACTCAGAAAATCCTCTATATATATATATATATATATATATATATATATATATATATATATATATATATATATATATATATATATACAGAGAGCGAGAGAGGGGGGGGGTGATCTGTTGCGGATATGCAGACGCTCCCCAACTTACGTTTTTAATTGGTTCTGGAAGGCCGAACATAAGTTGAAAGTGAACGTAAGTTGTGACAGTAACATATGACATGTGACGTGTAATGTATGATGCTGATACTGTACTATACATCCATAAATACCATTATTGTATCTCATAAACCACCCCTAAATTAATTATTATAAACATAACATTGTAAAATAATATCAAATATATCAAATAATATCAACATTAATTTCAAATAAATTAAATTCAAGCAAAATAATTTCAAATAGATACATTTTAATCAAATTCACTCATCAAATATCAAATACAGTATCAAATATAACCTTTATCATTCTCTGTGATGTGATCTTTCCACTTGTAAATGGTTCCGATGGTCAACGGATGGTCAGTTTACATGAAACTGAGCCGAGTCACTTTACATGAAGCTTAAAACAGCCAATCAACGCTTACAATATGTGAGGCGCTCAAGACCGAAAGTAGTTTACTTTTTTGTGCTTGAAACAAAGCACGGGTTATCCGGACTGCCGGTCTTTCAAGTGAGCAAGGGCGCCGTTGAACTCGTTTTGTACTCAGCCTGCACTGATGTGAATCACCAGCAGAGCGGAGAGTTCTCTTTCTTTTCTGGATTCAGGCTTTCATTAATTTTACAACTCTCTTTGCTAAACTGAGTATGCATAGTAGATTGTGCCGATCTGAGCAGATACTTAATTCATCTCTGTGTATGAGACTTGCACCCATGCTAGTAGGCTTACACTTCTGAACAACCATATTTGCTTAGGGTTCCAAAAGTCTGCAAAAACAATGTAAACACAAAGATCACAGAGATGATGTCTTAACACAAGGGTAACATGCTAATATATATATATATATATATATATATATATATATATATATATATATATATATATATATATATATATATATATATATATATATATATATATATATACGGTGGTGTAGAGGTTAGCACGTCTGCCTCACAGCAAGAAGGCCTGGGTTCGATTCCCGGCCTGGGCGTTTCTGTGTGGAGTTTGCAGGTTCTCCCCGTGCTTGCGTGGGTTTCCTCCAGGTGCTCCGGTTTCCTCCCACAATCCAAAGACATGCACAATAGGTTTCTTTTCTGGATTCAGGCTTTCATTAATTTTACAACTCTCTTTGCTAAACTGAGTATGCATAGTAGATTGTGCCGATCTGAGCAGATACTTAATTCATCTCTGTGTATGAGACTTGCACCCATGCTAGTAGGCTTACACTTCTGAACAACCATATTTGCTTAGGGTTCCAAAAGTCTGCAAAAACAATGTAAACACAAAGATCACAGAGATGATGTCTTAACACAAGGGTAACATGCTAAAATATATATATATATATATATATATATATATATATATATATATATATATATATATATATATATATATATATATATATATATATATATATATATATATATATATATATATATATATATATATATATATACGGTGGTGTAGAGGTTAGCACGTCTGCCTCACAGCAAGAAGGCCTGGGTTCGATTCCCGGCCTGGGCGTTTCTGTGTGGAGTTTGCAGGTTCTCCCCGTGCTTGCGTGGGTTTCCTCCAGGTGCTCCGGTTTCCTCCCACAATCCAAAGACATGCACAATAGGTTAATTGGCTGTTCTAAATTGCCCGTAGGTTCGCATCATGCAGCAGGCATTATATAGAACTGAACTGGGAAGAAGGAGGGGCATGTTCAGTCTGTTGTTTGTAAACAATGGACGCAGCATCATTGTGTCATTACGTCAGCGTACTACGTAGGTACATCTAAACCCAAAATTTTACTTTTTTTTTGAAGAAAAAAAAACCGTAAAATCAAAAAACGTAAAACAGATGAACGTAAGTCGGGGAGCATCTGTAGACCGAGGAAATACCTAATAGGAAAATGCGGCCGAAATAATAAACAAGGGTAGTTAGCATACAGCAAATTTCAACAAGAAGAACCCTTCCAGGAATGGAAGCCACACCCTCCAGGAAATGGATATTGCTGGTTGACCCGCACAAGCCAACCGTCTACCAAGAAGTAATTCTGGCATTGCAAGACTAATGCTTTAAAATTTACTCTCCGAGATTGGTAGCTGTGATGCAATAAATAAAGATTGACTAGTGGCTAGGCACCATGGTGGTGTCCACAACACAGCATGAAGGTCCTGGGTTTGAGTTCTGGACTCGGTGGGAGCCTTTCTGTTTGGAGTTTGCATGTTCTCCCTGGGCTTGCCTGGGTTTCCTCTGGATAGCACAGTCAAAAGATATGTAAATTAGATTAATTGGCTTTTTTTTCAGGGTTGACCCCACCCATTTTCTCCTCCTAATGTAGTCTTATTCAATTCCCACCCATCAAGTTTTTCCTTCCTTATCACAAAGGACTACCCCCTGTATCTTTACAAACTGCTGCGCATATATTGGGGACACGGATCACACTCAGAGGGAAAGCCCCTCGTACAAATGACCTCAGAGACACCCATAATTAACTGGTTGCAACTGACAGTGAAGTGAGCATACTCCATTCCTCCATCCCGTGAGAGCTCGGCCGATTTTTCTCCCATGGACTCCCGCTCGCAGATGGCTACGACATCAACCTGGATTTGAACCGGTGATCTTCAAGTTAACAGCCGTTCATCTTATACCACTGGGAAGCCATAACTGTCTGTTCCAAATTGGCCCTGGATGCAAGTGTGTGCCGGTTTGTGTGTGTTGGCCCTGCGGTGGATCTTTGGTACTAATAAGCCGTCCAGCAGATGAATGGATGAAAGAATACTGGGTGAATCAGAAATGTGTATTTTGAGGGAAAAGGCGGAGGAAGCTGGATTTGAGTGTTTTTATTGGTGCATTTCTTTCTGGACACACAGCACAGTGTTTAAACAGCACGACAGGATCGTGACGTTTCTGTTTCCTGCCCCGTGTGGACGCCTGCTGAACTGTAACACTTTGGAAGCTGCACAGTTATTTACACACTCATAATCTCTCTCTCTCTCTCTCTCTCTCTCTCTCTCTCTCTCTCTCTCTCTCTCTCTCTCTCTCTCTCTCTCTCTTATGCCAACTCAGTGCTCTGAGAGTAGCCCCCTGATTGAGGTAGATGACTCTGTTAGGAACGGTTGACCGCACAACCTGAAGTCGCTTCAGGAAGACAATTACGAGGAACAGTCTGCGATTAGCATAATCACATTCAGTTAGTCCGAGTCACCAAGCCGCTACGAGTGCATTAGCCATGTGAATAAGTTCTCAGAGAAACACACACAGCGCTCCGAGAGGGAGGCCTGTGAAGGAAACGCGCGATACGCCTGACATGTTGTGTTACACTTCCTACACGTCCCAATAGCGTGATTAACGCGACGTTTCTGTTCGACTCGTTTGACGTTTGCATTGTCTTCTCAACCTTATTGTCAAGTGTGCACTTTTCTGGGGAGAGAAAAGAAGTGCTCGGGATATGATATCCTACTTTTAGAGACGCGGTGACACGCTGCGCACTCGTTCAGCATTCTGAGTGACAGAAACAAAGAGGAGGATTTAAATGTAGCTGAAGAGAAAAATGAGAGCGAGAGAGAGAGAGAGAGAGAGAGAGAGAGAGAGAGAGAGAGAGAAGGATCTATCGTGAATAAGAGAAACTGAGGGACAGAAAGAGACAGAGTGAGAAAGAAAGAGTGTAAGAGAGAAAAATAAAGAGACAAAAGAAACCGAAAGAAAGCAACAGAGTGAAAGAGAGAGAAATGTGAGAAAAGTGGCACAGAGAAACATGAGCGAGAGGCAGAGTGAGAAAGAGAGATATAGGCATGACGGAGAGACAAAAGCGAAAATTTGGGGACTTGGAGAATGAAAAGAGTGAGACAGAGATAAAGAGATGAGAAAAAAGGAAGTGTGTGTGTGTGTGTGTGTGTGTGTGTGTGTGTGTGTGTGTGTGTGACAGAGACAGAGAGACAGAAAGGGAGAGAGAGACAAAAATAGGGAGGAGGAAAAGAGGGGGAGAGAGAGAGACAGAGGGAGACATGTAGTTATGGAGACATAAAGAGGTAGAGCGAGATAGAGACACAAAGAGAGAAATACACAGAGACAGAGAGAGAGAGTGATTGATAGGCACACATAGTGAAAGAGCGAGATGGTGTGAGAGAGACAGAGGGATAGACAGATAGAGGGACAAACAGAAAGAGACACACACAGAAAAAGACACATAGACAGAGATGGAACAGAGAGAGAGAGAGAGAGAGAGAGAGAGAGAGAGAGAGAGAGAGAGACAGACACACAGAGAGACAGAGACAGACAGACAGAGAGACAGAGAGACACAGAGAGACACACAGAGAGTGACACAGAGAGAAAGAGAGAGAGAGAGAGAGAGAGAGAGACAGAGATAGAGAGAGAGAGAGAGAGCGTGAGAGAGAGAGAGAGAGACAGAGATAGAGAGAGAGAGAGAGAGAGAGAGAGAGAGACAGATATATATATATATATATATATATATAGAGAGAGAGAGAGAGAGAGAGAGAGACGGAGAGAGAGAGCAAGAGCGAGAGAGAGATAGAGAGAGAGAGAGACGCAGAGAAGGGGGTGGGGTGGAAGAAGCCATTCAGCCTTAACATCTTCTGAATGATCTTCTATAATTGAATATCGGATTTGTGTGTTTGTTTGCTCCATCTTTGCTTTTATGGCGTTTCTCACCCTTAATGTCATTACTCCAGCGTTTATGGCCTATTAAACATCTGCGAACAGGCAGAGAGAGCTGTAAAAACAGCACAACCCCCCCCTCACACACACACACACACACACACACACACACACACACACACACACACACACACACACACACCACCACCACTCCCAAAATGCAGCAACCTCACTCTGAACCTCGAACAGCTCATGATCAACGCTGAACTCCGCACATTTTGGCAGAGCCGGGTCTTTTCCTCTCGGTGCCACATGCAAATTTATTTATGATGCCGCAGACTGGCTGGAAATGAAATCAGCATATATACCCAAACTTTTTCCTCCAGCACTCATGATTAAAGAAATCTATTTTGCAATACACACAGAGAATAGATTGTTTTTTCCTTCCATTCTTTTTATTCAAATACTCTGAATGGGGTCCATTAAAACGAGACAAGAGACTGATAGAGGAAGAGGAGAGAGAGAAAGAGAGACGGGAAGCCGCAGCAGTGTTTCTATCGAATCTCTGGAATAAATTTGATCAGCACTAAAACGCTCCCTTGTCATTCGCTTAAAGAGATTCATGCAACCTGCGCAGTTTTCCGGCATTGCCTTCAGGAAGAACGGCTGATAAGGAACGCGCGACAGAACAGCGATGGCGACCAAGTTTTACCTTTACATTGACGTCAAGAAGACGCAGTTAATTAGCTCGTTTGTCATGCACACAAAAGAAGGTTTTTTTCAAATTTTAAAACAAAAGAAGACCCTCACCAAGACAAAATGAGCAGTGTTTTGAATTCTTGATTCTGATTGGTCAGAAGGTGGGAATAATGGATACACTTATGGTCTGCGCGACTTACAACTGTTTGACTTTACGACCATCCATGACTAAAAATAAATAAATAAATATCTTATATATTTGGATATTATGTAAGTGAATATCATCAGCTGAGCCGAGACAGCTCGGCGAAACCATGAATGCATATATACCGTATTCAACGTAATAAGCGCCCTGCTCCAATACGCCCAGACCCCCCACACACACACACACACACACAGTGTTTTGCTTTTATCTTACGTCTAATAACTGCCCATGTGTAGTGGGAGTAAAATGGAAGATCAAACTTTTATTGGATCAGTCTCTGTAACAGTAAAATGAGGCGTCCGCTGCCTGTAAAAGTGAGTTTACACGGTATTTCAAGACCCCCCTGCCACTGGGGAATGTCTATAATGTTCATCAGTAACAGCACATTTGATCGTTCTGCCATACTTTAAAAAACAGGAAAATATTTTGCTGTGTTCTCTTGGTAAATATCCAACAACCGATGAACCAATAGAAACTGCTACAGCAAAACTATGGGATGCTCTGAATGAATGACCTGATGAGCCAGATATGGACCTATCAGAAAGTGATGACGAGTATTTTTCCCCCGATTCTCCTGCTCACTAACTTCATAAATTTAAAGACTCCCATGTGCTTGTTTGTGTTGATTTGTTCAACGTGCCATGTGCTAAATTGACATTCGTGTTGATTGGCTCGCTTTTACATCGAGGGAAAATATTTAAAGGAACAGTACCGGGAGAGAGAATTAAAGGGTCTTTTTTTTTTAATTATGGTGTTTTCTGTTTATTTTCAGCTTTCATGTAAGTAATTTGGTTGATATCACAAAATGAATAACACAAATGCCGGTAAAACTCTTGTATTGTTTTGTTATTATTCGTGTTTTTCACCTCGATGGTAATAAGCACTTACCATTCCACTCCGCTGGTAAGCATTTTAATAAATGCCCACCCACTACAATTTTTTAAGCGCCCTGGGCACTTATCACGTCGAATATGGTGTGTATATTTATATATTGGGATCTGTGACTTTCCGTGGTTAATTGGGACCGAGATACCCCCGTGACCCTCGAATTCCGCGAAGTACGATCGACCCCCCCCTTACTGACGTATACGTACATGTATGTGTGTATATAATATCAGTGAATGCATAAGATGTAAATAAAATTTAAATACACACACATACACATACATTTTTGATGTGAGGTGCGCGTGCACACACTCACATGCACACCTCACATAATGATGGGAGGTTTTGGGTTGTTTTTTGTTTTTGTTTGTTTGGGGTTTTGTTGCATAACCACAGATGCAATGTTTGCTTTGAGGATGTTAATAGAGAAGTACAAAGAAGGTCAGAGCGAGCTACATTGTGCCTTTGTGGATCTGGAAAAAGCATATGACAGGGTGCCAAGAGAAGAACTGTGGTATTGCATGAGGAAGTCTGGAGTGGCAGAGAAGTATGTTAGAGTGGTGCAGGACATGTATGAGAGATGTAAAACAGTGGTGAGGTGTGCTGGCGGTGTGACCGACGAATTCAAGGTGGAGGTGGGACTGCATCAAGGGTCAGCTCTGAGCCCCTTCTTGTTTGCTATGGTGATGGACAGGCTGACACACGAAGTGAGACAAGAATCTCCATGGACTATGATGTTTGCAGATGACATTGTGATCTGTAGTGAGAGCAGAGAACAAGTGCAGGAAAATGTAGAGAGGTGGAGGTATGCCCTGGAAAGGAGAGGAATGAAGGTTAGCCTCAGAAAATCAGAATACATGTGTGTGAATGAGAAGGACCCAGGAGGAACGGTGAGATTACAGGGAGCAGAGATAACGAAGGTGGAGGATTTTAAGTACTTAGGCTCAACAATCCAGAGCAATGGAGAGTGTGGAAAAGAGGTGAAGAAGCGTGTGCAGGCAGGCTGGAATGGTTGGAGAAAAGTGTCCGGTGTGATGTGCGATAGGAGAGTGTCAGCAAGAATGAAAGGAAAAGTGTACAAGACGGTGGTGAGGCCAGCGATGTTGTATGGCTTAGAAACAGTGGCCCTGGGGAAAAGGCAGGAGGCAGAGCTGTAGGTAGCGGAGATGAAAATGTTGAGGTTCTCTCTGGGAGTAACGAGGATGGATAGGATCAGAAATGAGTACATCAGAGGGACAGCCCATGTAAGACGTTTTGGAGACAAAGTCAGAGAGGCTAGACTGAGATGGTTTGGACATGTACAGAGGAGGGATCGTGAGTATATTGGTAGTAGGATGCTGAGGTTGGAACTACCAGGCAGAAGGCCTCGAGGAAGACCAAAGAAGAGATTTATGGATGTGGTGAAGGAAGACATGAAGGTCGTTGGAGTCAGAAAAGAAGATGCGGAGGACAAGGTGAGGTTGAGGCGGATGATTTGCTGTGGCAACCCCTGAAGGGAGCAGCCGAAAGTAAAAGAAGAAGAAGAAGAAGAAGGGGTTTTGTTGCATAATTGGCATTGTTTTTCCCCTATTCCTCCTTTATTTCCTTATTTTTTAATCCGATTAATATTTTTAAAAAACCATGATGCACTGAGTGTGTATATATGTATAAAGTAAAAATATAAAAATAAAAGGACAGAACAAAGACTTTCTATTGAAACTTCAACATCGACTACTCTACAAAGAATATTCCTCTGCCAAGTTTCAATAGAAAGTCTTTGTTCTGTCCTTTTATTTTTACTTATATTTGCTCTACAAAAAAGTATTGAGCACTCTCTTATGGAAGGATCTACTCAGAAAATTCTCTCTCTCTGTCTCTCTCTCTCTCTCTCTCTCTCTCTCTCTCTCTCTCTCTCTATATATATATATATATATATATATATATATATATATATATATATATATATATATATATATATATATATATATATATATATATATATATATAGCCGTCCTGTGCGTCTCCTCTTTCTATTGTCTGAGCCGAACAATGACTCCAATGCTGTGGAATTGACTCTTGAACCATGAACTTGAACACAAGAAGTGACTCCTCCCCCACGACTGTTGTAAAGAGACGCATTAAGTTGAAAATACATGTACACTTGTCCTTTCCCTCTTCTTCTTTTTCCTCCTCTATATATTAATGTCTAAAGAAAGGTAAAAGATTGCAAACAAAATTTTGACATGAACTTGTGGAAAGGTCCAGGACGCACTAGTAGTAATACATGTACAGGCCCGAATTACGTCCAAACCGTCTTACGACCTGTTGGTGGAACCAAATGCAGTTGGAAGAAACTGTGACGTCAGACACTACCTGTATATCGGCCTGATCAGAAAACCGGTACTGAAATGAGTATTTTCTGCAGATTTATTAAAAAATTGTTTTCCACATTTGTTAACGTCTGAGGCCAGTATGCAGTAAATCCTGTTTGATGCAGGATTATATTTCCTGGAGAAGCAGCAACATCAAATTATCAGTAGGAGACTCAGAAACTCAGTAGCATGGACAGAATGAACAGCTTCTATTCACTAATAATAGCTTTAGATAATAATTGTGTAATTAGTTACGTTGTGCTGATTGATGGAGCTTCACATGTTCAACTTTTCTTTATTATCGAAAGTTAATAAATGCTGATCCATCAGTGGTTGGTGGGAGCACAAGATACACCGTGTAACAACCAGGAAAAGTTACAGATATCATCCACTCTGTTTTAAGTCTGGTGCTTATTTACCAATTTTGCCACACACATGTAAATGCTGTGGTTCCTTGTGCACCTGTGCTCCAATTCATGTGGCATTCAACCTCTGGAGACCTTAGGAGAGGCTCAGCGGGACACGAAAATAATGAGGTATTTCTCCTGACACAAAATTGAGCATGAAAAATGTGTGAACTAGGAAATATTTGAATTATTTAAAAAACTGTGTTCACCATATGTATATATTTTAATATGATATTATCTCCCGGGCATGTACTAAAGATTTTGACGCATTGATTTACAAATAAACTTGGACATGGACATATTTATTCAGGTTTGAAGTGTGGTTGGAAAATGTACCAATCCGTGTTATATTGTATTTGGTATCTGGTGCCTTCGACTCTTGACCACTGCCTTTGGTGCTGCTTTGGGATTCACTTGGACCTTCAGTAAAGTTCAGGTGTAAGTTCATAATTAGGTCCTAAATATGACAATTGAAACTTCTAGATAGTTTTGTGAAGTTGAGTCACAAATTCTGACTTGATGACCTTAAGTAGCCTCTGTTGGCTCGTGCCTAATTTCAACTTGACCTTGTCGAAGTAGACTTGAGACTCGATTTTTGACATTGATATCAATATCTTTAATCCCTGATGCCTTCAGGTCTTTGGAGACTTTGTTGTTGTTGTTGTTGTTGTTGTTGTTGTTGTTGTTGTTGTTGTTGTTGTTGTTGCCTTCATTATTTACATTTATGGTTACTGCCGGTCACCCTTTTGCAGAGTGGGTTACATTTTTCATTTTTACATAACAAACCAACTGATGGATAAGAACCTTAGTCAAGGGCCCAACAGTGGCAGCATGGTTGTTTTGGGACATTAACCTCCAACTTTTGGATCACCATTGCACGAGAGTTGAACCTTCTTTTGTGTAGAATTTTGTTTAAAATGCACCATGAAGTTGTTCCCAAATATAGTCATCATATAGTTTCTTTAACTCCAGAGGTTAACTTCTGCAACTTCTCTGATTCCTTCAGCATCTCTTTTGTTCCAAGATTTCTACTTTTGTTAACAAATATTGGTGCTAAATATGGAGGTACTGAGCATGTAGAGATTCACAGTTTCTTTCTAACACCAATCTTGGTTTGGATTTTCTCATGGTATCAAAAGCAAAGAGGCACCCTGAAGTCATTCATTCGTTCATTTTAAAAGCCACTTAATCTTAGTTAGGGTCACAGGGAGGCTAGCGCACAACTCAGACCACTCTGCACAGCTCACCACACCATGGCAGGGTGATGCCAACACACACACACACACACACACACACACACACACACACACACACACACACACACACACACACACACACACACACACACACACACACACACACATACACACAAAAAAAAACATTCACACCCACACCTAGGGGTGATTTGGAAAAGCCAATGAGTGTGCTGTGCATGGTTTTTATACTGTGGGGAAAAAAGCAGAGTAACTGGAGGAAACCCATTCAAGCAAGGGGAGAACATGCAAACTCCACACAGAAATGCTCTAAGAATGGGACTCAAACCCAATTCTTGCTGTGAGGCAGATATGCCAGCCACTGCACCACCGTGCCACCCGTCCCTTTGAAGTAAAGCCCAAATATAGTTATAGTTAGGTATGAAATGTCACAATCGGCCAATCAGAAACTTCTCTCCAATGTTGATGACTTACAACTTGATTTGAAACTTCGAAATCAATAGATTTGGTTCATAGTGCCATCATCTCTTCAAAAACCTCATTTGGTGTTGCCTTGGGATTCAGTTGGACCGTCAATAAAGTTAATTTGGTGGTCTGGTGGTATAGGGCACTGGATCACTGATCTTAAGGTTGGGGATTCAAAGCCCACTCTTCACAAGGTTGCCACTGTCCCCCCAGTGCAGGTAACTGGGTTATCAAAGGCAGACCATGTCTGTCACTGTCTATGGTGAGAAGTTTGTGTAAAAGAACCATTGCTGACATTCATAAAGAAGAGCTGCAATGCCGTCAGTGTGTTTCTGTCCCTTGCTAAAGGGTTCTCTCAGGAAGGGCATCCGATGTAAAAACCTATGCCAAATCAAATGTGTGAATCATTCGCTGTGGCGACCCCTGAAAAAGGGAAAAAGCCGGAAGGAAATATCATCTTTAATAAAGTTCATGTGTACATTTATAATTAAAACCTCAGTTGTTATAAAGAATGCATTTTGTCCCTGGTGCCTTCAACTCTGATCACTTCCTTAATTGTTCATCTGGAACTTTTGTATCGAAATTTGTTTTCCCCCAGGGACAAACTTGTGCCACTTCCGTGACTGATCCAAAATCTAGTTAGTCACATGATTTTTAGTTTTGCAAACAATTATTAGGCACAGTGTATTGTGGCTTCAGAACAGTCAGAGCACAGTGCATTGCAGCTTGCTGTGTATGTGGAGGGCAGTCCCCCCAGTGGTGTTAATGATATGGCTTGAGGTGTTTTCATAGACAGTTCTGACCAAGCAATTAAATTTTAAACACCAAGCTGAGAGCAGGAATTTGGAACACGTCCATACATGTTGCTGGCTCTTCCTCAGAAGTAGGTCATGGAAACCTGCTGAATTGCAAACTGACAAGATAGACAGCAAGACTGCTCAGGTTTTTAAAATTCACTGAAAGTCCCAGATTTTGGTGTGAGTTCACATGGCGAGGTTGCAGGTTTGTTTTAAGGTTTGTTTTGTTTTGAGGGGGGTTCAAATGTTGTTATCAAATGGATCCCCAGAGCTGTACAGCTGCTAAAATATATGGATTCATGCCATATTTGTGACTCTTCCTCTTGAACCCTTAAGCAGAATTTATTGGAACATTTACTGCTGAAAATGGCAAGGAAACTGAAAGATTTTGAGGAGGCTGAGCAGAACCATACAGATCCGATTGTCACAAAGATACAAAAATGTAAGAGTGTCAGTGAAGCGAGTGCTAATGAATTCAATGTGCGGCTAATGCCTTCAGGCCTCTTTGGCTCCCTGCTGGAATTGACGTGACTTTGAAACTTGGCCTCGTCTGCAGTTTTTTGGGGGAGACTTCAGGATCCAATGTGGAGAAGTGCGAATCTGGAAGGGTTAGCATACATAAAGTAACCTTAGCCAATTAAAGGCTATAAAATGCTTGCTACATTAATTTAAACACAGGAATCATCGGAATTGACTTGGGACGATGAGGCAACACGGTGGTGATGGCGTGGTGGTTAGCATGTCCTCCTCACAGGAAGATGGTCCTGAGTTTGAGCCCTGTACCTGGTGAAGGCACCTCAGTGTGAAGTTTTCCTCTTCTCCATGTTCTTATCTAGGTGCAATGGCATGTTCATGTTGTGCATTCTGGAATGCTTTTCTGCCTACCATGTTTGTAAAGAGTGGTCATGTCAGCTTAAAGCAGTAAAGTTACTGTAATCACCGACATTTATGAACCCGTCAGCCCATCTGTTTGTTGTCTGCAAATAAAATCCCGACCACACCTGTGCTTATTTTTCTTTGTTTTTTTTTGTTTTTTTTTAACTAGAAGTGGTGGAGACACTACCTTACTCGAATCCTCGAAACACTTCAATTTTGGAACGTCAAAGTCAAAGTTGAAGGTCAAAATAAGGTCACAGTTGTTTGGAGATAGCGCTCTGACAACATCAGAGCATGTGCTGACAGATGCGCAGTTATAATAGAACACCTATAGGAAACCATATACATGTATATGGTCTTTCAGGTGAGACCTTTGACCTTTGACCTTGGGTGACATTGAAAGGTCAATCACCAGTTATGTCATAATTCCTTGAAACAAAATATTTTTCCCCGAATAATTTGGTCACACCCTCAAGCTACTGAACATATTGTAAGATGAGCGTGTGAGTAATTAACCCGAGTAGCCATAAAAGGCCGTTATGTGATATTGTCCTGGTTGCATGATGGAGGTACTTTGCGCTTTATACCTGCGCCTCTAGTCGCTTGTAGTTACAAAAGTACAGTTTGTTTACCTTCTATTTATTTAAGTGACGTGTACCGACCAATAACGAACATAAAGTTTCAAAGGAAACTAATTTGGTGTCAGAACAGTAGTACTTATCCTAAAGCTAATCAGTCTTTTATAGCTCATTTCAACCATGTTTTTGAAGCTTTCTTGCTCCCGTGTGCGAGACTCAGACCCACACCCACCAAGCAGCAGGTTATGTCATTAGCTTCAGTATTTATTGATTTATTTCATCCCCTGCAGTCATCATAAAAGCCAAACAGACCGACTTTGTTCTATGTCTTCATGCTAATGTGTATTTACGCATGCGATGCGAACATGCAGGTAGAGATAACTGATACTTGTTTATGCATGAAAAGACAAGAAATAAAAGGTGATTTAAACAGCCCGTTGAAGCCAATCACATCCGGCGTGTTTGGTCACAGTGTGTGCCGTACTGACGAGCTGTTTTGATCACGTAATCATTCAGCCCTGAACTGTGGTCAGTCCCCTGTGTGAGCCGGGCAGCATGATGGCTAATCTGATCTAAGTGCTGCGATCAGGTGCGATTGGTCGCAGAGCCGCAGACACCGAGGGAAGCTGATACGATATGATGTGTCTAATTTACAGCTCTGAGCTAGGAGCTGATCAGTGTGATAGACAGAGACAGGGTAGAAGTGAGAGTTAGGGACTGGGCGGATGTGTGTGTGTGTGTGTGTGTGTGTGTGTGTGTGTGTGTGTGTGTGTGTGTGTGTGTGCGGTGCTCCGCAATCGCATCAGCGCTGTGGTAAGTTATAAGAAGAGTTTTATCTGGGAATTTATTAAATACGATATAGAATATTACATTTTGCTGGATGATTCGCGCCGCCAGCTGACGTTGTCTGGGAATAAAACCCTGACCACACCCATGCAAGGATTTTCCCCAAGCTTGGTGGGAACACTGCCCTACCTGAGTCCCAAACATGATATGATTTTGGAAGGCCAAGGTCAAAGGTCAAGGTCACAAAGCTTTGGAGATTGATATTTCCCATGGAAAAAATTGAAATTGTTTCTATCTGAGAAGCAAAACTACAAAAAAACCAAACAACCAAACAAACAAACAAAGAAAACCCAGCGGCGTAATGAGGGATGGGGAGGAAACTGTAAACGTGCTTTGTAATGATTTGTCGCTGTAAATACCACGGCGACCTTTGTTCATCTGCCTTGATTTGAAATGCCGTGTGTCATGTGACTGAGAAACCGTAAAGTGCAAACTTTTCTTTCCTGAAGTTTTTCCCGTGTCTGAAAAGTGAAAATGACGTCAGTTACAGAACGCTGGCGCCGGAAACTCTGCGTAAAATGATACATAAACGACTTTTAGCAGGAAATCTCACAAATTATATATCTACTTTTTCTTTAATTCGTTTAACTGTAAGTGAAAAAGCAGTAAATTCAAGAAAAATGAGGCTTAAAAGTTTTACCCGACAGCCAATCAGTAGCTTTTCAGCAAAAAAAAAATTTAAATTAGTGATTTATGACGGTCTCCAGGGATCTAATTTGTCTTAGTTGGCTATTATTCGTATTATCCTTCAGCTTCTCAAGTCTGAAAATCGTCTAAAGTACATGGAAAAAACGGACTTTATTAGGTTTCCAGCAAACATACTATTTTACAGGAGGTTTTGCAGCATGACGTCCTGTATAGAAATTGGATTTTCTTCACTGTCGCTAATGCCAGACGTCTGTGTGTTTATTGTACACAAGAAGGTGATGCAATGCATCATTTACCGCCTCGGCCTCTGGCATTTCGGCATCATCCAGCCGTCTCCTTTCCTGCTCTCATCTCCACGATTAAGCGAGCAAGAGGAGCCCACGTATCTGTTTGTCATCGTACGTAAAGTCATTAAATATTAAATGAGGACAGATGACATTAAATTACTTATCATAACAGTTAAGAGCTGTGGTTCAATCACCGGCGCCGCGCAAAAGAAAGGTCAGAGTCGAGTGACTTCACTCACTCCGAGAATGATGCAGGCCTTTCACAAAGCAGCCCGTGATATCTTTGATCATTTGAAGAATTTATTAGAAATTTATATACAAAACTTTAAATGAAAAATTATTAGGACAGTAATTATTGAATTACAGTATTATAAAATTATAAATAAATATAAATTATATATATATATATATATATATATATATATATATATATATATATATATATATATATATATATAAAATACCTATTATTTTTAATTTGTATTCATTATTATTATCATCATCATTTTAAGAATAATAATGATTATTACAATTATTCTTATTATTAATATTATCATCAGCATCATTATAATCAGTATCATAATAAATTATTATTATTATTATTATTATTAATAATATTATTATTATTATTAATATTATTATTATTATTATTATTCTTGAGGAATCTGCGTGAGCAGACCACTTAGAACTCAGTGTCCCTCTTTCTCTGTGACATCGTCACTGTGTGTCATGGTCGATTCGTAGGTGATGATGACTTACACAACTCCTTGCCGTAATGTTCCTGTCGAGCCTGGGCCTCAAACCCAGGACCTTCTTGCTGTGAGGTGGACTTGCTCCCATGCCACCGGTATTTGTACATGAATGAATGTAAAGCCTATACTGCTCCATCAACAGGACAGAACAACAATGCTATTTACAGCATGAGCGGCCATCTTGGTTTTCAATAAAATGAAATGAATTGTGAGTCGTGAAGATGACGGCGAGTTGATGGGGTTTGACTTTTTCCCAGTTTCTCCAGTGATCGGTGGGGAATTCTAAATTTTCCTCGGACAGAGCCAAAGTTTTCCAAACTCGAACCTAATCACGGCCTGCACAGCACAGAAATCTCCTGCTATCCAAACAGCACTCAATTATCCGACCCGATAACAAGCAAATCCCTGATTGTACAGTTGGAGGTTTCCTGTTTCCTGTTTGCAGCCGAAGACAAAGGTCTTAATGCGGTCTTATCGAATCAGGGATCCTTCCATCACCTATCTGTGATTAAACACATGGAGGTTTCCTGATAACTCTGAGGCAGAGAGAGCAGGTACAGACAGCTGCAGCCAAAACAGGAAGAGAAACAGAATATAACAGGTTAAGGGTTCGAGCAGCTCCAGCTATAAACCACACGTTGATGTTTATGTCACAATATGTCCAGAATAGAACGCTGAGGTCTGGTTCTACCTTCACCATGGGAGGCTTTTCTCAGTGTTGCTTGGTTTGTTGGTTGTTTACACAAAACCCTACAAATGTATTTTTTAGAGCAATATTTTAGAGAATATTAGTCAAGTAACACTGCAATGCATATTAGAGATGATCGCGATCAAATTCTGGATCGAGGAATTTTTTAAAGGATTCTTTAGAATGAGGGTTTAGGGCCTTACTCAAGGGCCCGACAGTGATGATAGTGGGGATTGAACCACTGACCTTCAGATTAGCAACCCATTGCCTTATCCAATAAGCCACCAGTGCTCTGTTTATTCTTGTTTATTTATCATCATCATCATCATCATCATCATCATCATCATCATCATTTTCTTTCACTTAATCCGGGGTCCGGTCGTGGGGGCTGCAGCCTAAGCCATAAAATCCAGACATCCCTCTCCCCAGCCACTTACTTCAGCTCTTCCAACTGGACACTGATGCATTCCCAGATCAGCCGAGGGACATAATCTCTCCAGCGTGTTCTGGGTCAACCTCGGGGTCTCTTCACAGTTGGACATGCCAAAACACCACCCCAGGGAGGTGCTCAGGAGGCATCCTAACCAGATGCCCGAGCCACCTCAACCTGCTCTTCTCAAAGTGGCCGAGCAGCGGTTCTACTCCAAGCTCCTCCTGGATGGCTGAGCTCCTCACCGTATCTCTAAGGGAGAACCGCACCACCTGACGAAGGAAGCTCATTTCAGCCGCTTGTGTCCGCAATCTTGTTCTTTTGGTCACTACCCAAAACTCCTGACCATTAGGTGAGGGTTGAAACGTAGCTCAACTGGTAAATTGAGAGCTTTGCCTTGCAGCTCAGCTTCCTCTTCACCATTACGGACCAGTCCATGCTCCGCTT
This sequence comes from Plotosus lineatus, assembly GCA_024760905.1. Lineage (NCBI taxonomy): Eukaryota > Metazoa > Chordata > Actinopteri > Siluriformes > Plotosidae > Plotosus > Plotosus lineatus. The sequence goes on from CM045740.1 coordinate 6,562,681, forward strand.
TACAGCAGAGGCTGCAGCAAATCGCCTTTTGATCTCCAATTTGTTTATTTATTTATTTGGAGGGATGGCGTACAATTCCAATCACACTTAAGTAATTTTTGGAGATGATGTAGACCAAATTATGGATCCAGGATTTTTTTCAGTGGATGATTTAACTGTGTACGGTAGGATGATTTTCATTGTTGTTGTTGTTCTTTTGCATCTTTCTGATTGGCAGAGGCTTGCACTCTCGGTTTGCTTTTAGTTATTTTATAGTACCAGCGTGGATGGCGTGGTGGTTAGCATGCCCACCGCTCAGCAAAAAGGTACTGAGTTTGAATCCCGGGTTTGTCTTCAATCTTGAAAAATGCACATGAAGTCTAATTGGCTCGTTCAGGTTGCCCCTAGGTGTGCGAGTGAGTGTGTGTGTGTGTGTGTGTGTGTGTGTGTGTGTGTGTGTGTGTGTGTGTGTGTGTTTCCCTGCAATGGATTGGTGAGCTGTTCAGGGTGTACTCCGTCTTTGCCGAGAGTCATTTGTGATAGACTTCAGCCTCTCAGCAACCCAGTAGCATTAAGCGATTGAGCAAATGGATAGATGTCATTATTATTATTATTATTATTATTATTATTATTATTATTATTAGCATTATTAT
>CM045740.1:6573312-6625812 GCA_024760905.1 Plotosus lineatus
GGAGAGTCTTTTCGCTTGTCATGGGCCGTAACAGGAGGAAACGCTTCCGCGAGAACAAGAACGTGTACGGACACTAACAGCGAGCTCTCGGAGCGCAGAGGAAGACACGGTGCCCGAGTCAGGGCCCGTTTGTCACAGGCACTCACTTTGCTTCCCGGTGGAGATGAGATGAGATCCGTCTGTCTGTCATGTTCCCTTTAGTCAAGGGCGTACAGTCACCGCCGCAATCTCCCTCTCGATCGGACACCGGGCACTCAAAGTCCGACTGATGCTGTCCCGAGACAGAGTGACGGTATCAGATCTGATTTGTGGTGCAGATTCAAATCTAGAAATGTAGATCGTTTTCCCCGTCTCCAGAGTGCGTTGGTTGATGCGGGTTTATCGCTAAAGCACAGAGTTCGAAAACGCACCTGAAGTTAGTGATAGCTTCAGGCTCGTGCTGATTGGTCAGAGGCGGGAGAAAAAACTGTCAGCCCATTTTGCAGCAACAGATTAAGCAAAAATTCAATATTAGAGCAAAGTGGAAAGAGTTAGTGCATATAGAACTTTCTACGATCTACTGTTCATCTCCCAGTGGAAACAAATTATAAAAAATTGAATAAATAAATAGTTTAAAAGTTTCGCTCGATAACGTTGTGTTCCGTTTCCTCTTCCTATTATAAACTGCTTTCGTTCTCACAGCTTTTATTGCCTCTCATTGGCCGAATTACTCAATCCTATTATGGTCACTGGGAGGATGGAGCCTGTCATAGCCGAGTCTGGATGAAGCTCACCAGACCATCGCAGGGCAACGCATACAACCATTGACACATGCACTCATGTCGATGGTCAATTTAGAGCAGCGTATGGTGCATTCGCTTGTGCATGTCGTCGGGCTGTAGGAGGAGAACGGATTACCCGGAGGAAACCCTCGCGGGCATAAATACTCTCACCTGGACCTTCTTGCCGTGAGGCGGACATGCTAACCACGCTGCACCTCGTCATGCCGTAAAAGCAAAACAATATTACGCGTACGGTACATCAGTGATGAAAATGATGTGACTGTGTGTCGAGTCCTCGCGTAACAATACCAGGCAGGAAAAGTATAATTAGCATTAGCATAATTTATTGGTTTAAGATGCCTTGTGGTCAAAAGACTAGAGCTTCCTTCCATTTTTAAGCGAATGCATGCCTAATAATTAGCGTGCGCCATTCTTGAGTGTGAAGCGAAGTTAATTTCAACTGGTGGAGAAAAGAAAGTCCCCACCCCACACCACCCCACGCCACCCCACACCACCCCACGCTTTTCCCCAGCTTTTTTTTTCCTCCCCAAGTCACACACAGTGAATTAAAATGATGCATGCAGACTGGTGCTGATGGGAAGTGGAGGGGGCGGGAGTGTGTGTGTGTGTGTGTGTGTGTGTGTGGGGGGGGGGGGGCGGTGAGTATTCGCTGTATCATTATTTATATTCTCCACCCTTGGTAGAAACCATAAAATTAGCATGATGTTCAAGAGTCAGAAGCATCAAGCAAGAAGGAAAATTAGACTTTGGATGAGAAAAAAGGGGGAAAAAACAGCGATGAGAAGGAAAGAGTTTATCAGATTCCACCCCCGCCCCCCCCACGCCCCCCACCCCACCCCACCCCACCCCTCTCCTGAGGGGCTGCGCGTTATTTAATATTTTGTCGAGAGCTCGGAATTGGAATTTTACTCAATTATGGAATAAACTAGACGTAATGCAATTCAACCTTATAGAGCAGTTTCATAACAACACTAATCTATTAATTTATCAGTCCCACTGGCAGTGCGCGGGAAAATTTCTCGCATATGAGCAGCACGCGCATTTATTTGCTGCTCTGGTGAAACAATAGGGGGGGGGCAAAAAAAAGTAAACAAGATGATGGCTTGAAAATCCTGTCTTTCTTGCCTCAGACGATTCGCAGTAAAAAGAACACACGCGGTTCGTAGTTGTGTAAGAGGCGGCGCTCGTACTGATGATCTCCACGTAGGCGGTCCTACAATCCAGACAGGACGCACACCTCCTTTCCTTTCCGGGGAGTTGACCTTGACGTTCGCACCCCGCACACACTCCTCGAGTGTCTTGCAGAGATAAAACTCTGTTTCCCAAGGTGCCTTTGCAAGCTCGGTTCCGCGCATGTTTTGTAGATATAAGAGAGATGATATACGAGCGAACCATCTGCCGGAATGTTTAATAAATCGCTTCACTACCAGCTTTGCTTCGCTGTCCCTACCCCCCACCCACCCACACACACCTCACCACGGCTCCATAGGGTTCAAAAAATGAACAGAAGCTTGCATAAAGATGAAAAATGCACAATAGCACTCCATCTGTAGAACCTCCCCGCAGTGCAGTGTGTTTAAGGATGTTTGGGGATCCGTGGCATTCCCGTGATCAATAAGCGCCTGACTGCTTAATTGGTCATCAGTCAACGACAGGGAGGTGTGTTTAAATCCGGAGGTGCTTAATCCAGGCTTATTACTCCTGTCCTCAGGGCCGCTTTGTAGACAGTGCGTGTTTCCAGACGGTTTACTACCAAGCAACAGCGTTTGCATGCTAAGCCTCGGGAGATGTTTAGAGAGGGCCGCCTTCTGGGAGCTCCATCTTGAGTTCCCACTTCAGATTAGGCCTAAAAAAAAAAGATTACAGCGAGCCAAAGCGGTTAAGGGTTTTGTGTTTTCCGGCTCCATCACACCTGGTTCGACTCATCAGTTAATGATCAAGTTAAATGAGGTGCACTGAAGCAGAGAAAAAAAAAATTGAAAATCCTGCAAATACAGGACTCGTGCTCTTGGCCTTCAAGCACTTGGTTCATGTTTAGCTACTTGAAGTTGAATATCACCAGAAATTTTCTGAAGGACGGAGTCGTCACTGATTCATAAATTTTTCTGTCAACTTGAGCTATTATCTATTTCTATCAACATAGTCCATCAGGCAAGATACAGCTGCTTGCCGTACAAGGCTAATTCGTAACGAACAAAGACATAAAGCTCCACTGTGGTACCCTGTCCTGTGCGTTGGTTCCCAGTGAACCTTCAGTAAGTCCTCTTGGCAAAGACCGGTAACTGACAGAAGTTCAGTTCAGTTCATTTTCTGTAACCACTTCATTCTAATTAGGGTCACGGGGAGGCTGGTGCCCATCCCAGCCAACATAGGGTGAGGGCGGAGTACACCCTGGACAGCTCGCCAGGTCATCGCAAGGCGGAAACACGCTGACGGCTTTGCAGCTCCTCTTGTCGAAAGTCAGCAATGGTTCTTTTACATGCCTCACACCATAGACAGTGAGAGACATGGCCGGCCTTTGATAACCCAGTTAGCTGCACTGGGGGGACAGTGACAACCTTGTAGAGAGTGGGACTCGAACCCCGAACCTTTGGATCAACGATCCAGCGCCTTATACCACTAGGCCACCACTGCCCCTACTGACAGAAGTAATACAGTATAATTACCTCCGCCAAGGAGGTTGTATTTGGGTCATTTTCCAAAAAAATTAAACAGTAACAGTAAAGACATTTTCTCAAGAAGGTTCACTTTTTATGCATGAAGTTTGAATCGTGACTAACAATTGCATGTGATTATGAATTTCATTATTTGTGAGGTTTATAATCTATTTCCATCACCAAGTACATATGTGAAGCGCTCCACTGAATGTAGGCGCTTGTCGCAAGTGACGTATGGTGCTTGTGAGACAAAGCGCGGCTTATCCGGACTTCCGATCTTTCAAGTGAGCAAGTGTGCATTGAATACTTGTTTAGTACTCAACCTTCTCTCGCTCACTTGAAAGATCAGAAGTCTGAATAAGCCGCGCTTTGTCTCACAAGCACCATACGTCACTTGCGACAAGCACCTACATTCGGTGGAGCGCCTCATATATAAGTAGTCATTTTCACAGGAAATCTACTGTTATCTACTAAAGTTTGAAATGTCCTGACCATTACCAGTGATAACAACAATCTCCCTGTAAATTCATGTGAAAGTTCCGGTCAGTTATATACAGATAAGAGAAGCCGTAGGCCTCCATCAGTCTCAAAGCCGGCTGGTGATACTCTCCAGTGCCCAGAGCCTAGTAGGAAGTATGGAGGACAGGCTGTTACCTAAGAACCCCCCCCCCCCCCCTTCCTTGGTGCCACCAGAAGGATCCAGTCGAAGGGCAGAAGTCGATACGACTGGGTTCCAGTGCCGCTGCAGGAGTTACCGGAACATTGCCCCGAACGAACTGCCTCAGAGGACTCCGACAGAGAACAATATTATCTATCAATCTCTGTGCATTCCATGTACGGTCATTGTTTCCAACTTGATGCATAAAAGGCTGTCTTTCTTTAGAAAATGCCCTTACAGTTATGGGGGACATTTTTCTGAAAATGGCTCATTTACCTGCAATTTGTGTATGTCAGCAGGATCGGATAAATTTTATCTGCAGAATTCTACTGAAGGCAGGGCTTTGGACAAGGAAGGTTACTTTTCATTCTGGAAATGATCCGGATTCAATTTGGGATCCCGGAATTTTTTAAAGGATTCTTTAACATTGTGAAACATCTGAGTACTTTTTTTTTTTTTTTTTTTTTTTTTGAGAAATTCTGGATTTTTTTTCATGGTTCTTTAGCATTGTGAGATAGGACAATTTATAATATTTCAATTTATATAAGTGATTGCTGGCTTTGGTGGCACATTAAACTCTCCGTGTGTTTCTTTTCTTCTAGTTAAGAACCGTGAACTAGCTAGCTAGTTATATGAATTCACACAGATACAAACATATATATATATATATATATATATATATATATATATATATATATATATATATATATATATATATATATATATACAGTAGGTCCCGTTTTTTTCTATGGTTCGGTTCTGGCCCTTCCCACAGAGCAAGAAAATCCGAGTTATTGACGCGGTTTTAAAACCCTACGTATGATATTACATGCGCTAAAATCTGGTTGTTAAACCCATTCTATAGCCAGTCTTACTCATTAAAACAGTAATAATGCAGTAAAATGTAGTAATCATTAAGTAAAAACTTTTTAGTTTTGTACTGTGGTAATATTTATGAATAAATAAAGCGCTTCGGCTCCTTACCAGAAGCTAGAGAAGATGCAGGGCGTTTCAGTGACATCATAGGGATTAAATAATTATTAAAAACTAACGAAAAAATGTGAATTCACAATTCAAGCAATCACGTTGACGACATGTGCGTGAAGGAGAAAAAAAAGAGGTGTTCACATCTGCAACCAATCAGCAGGAAGGAGAAACAAAAGCTCTCAGCCATTGGCTAAATTTGAATCACATGCCAGTTATTTCCAGGTTTGTTGCCAATCCGCAAGTATGCTTGGGCACAAGCGCTGAATCGTGAATGGTCAAGGGCCTACTGTATATTAATGTGTGTGTGTGTGTGTGTGTGTGTGTGTGTGTGTGTGTGTGTGTGTGTGTGTGTGTGTGTGTGTGTGTGTGCGTGTGTGTTTATATACTTTATTTCCCTGGCAATTATAAGGTAACGTCCTTTGGGTTTTTTACACCCAAGCCTAGTGGCTCATCAGAGCAGGTGCTTATCGCCGATTTCCGTAGCGTGCAGCGACTAGGCGTACAACTCCTCCTGGATGGGACGCTAGTCCATGGCAGGTTACCTTACCAGTATATTTATACTAGTACCCATTTTACTGGTATCTCTGGCAATTATAGTTGTTTAAAATCGCAGCGAAGGTTCTTTGAATGTTCCAGAACCACTTTCAACTTTCAGATCTGTCGCCAGACACCAGTGGGTGGAGCCTTGAGACAACGTTCTGCTCATTTGTCTCATGATAAATATTGTCGTCATATCACAGCACCTTAAATTATGGTCAAATCAATGGACAGGAAGTTGTACCATCTTCAAAAATTCACTGGGTAAGAAATAAACATTCCTCACTAATTACAGAAATTCGGAAAAGAAATCCGTTGCCTGTATTTCTGTGATTTGCATTTCATCAGCATTTAAAAAAAAAAATAATGATCAGTTTGACCTTTACGCTCCTGCGTGAAAATCTCCGGACTCTCTTTTATCTCGTTCTCCTTCACTGAAGCAATCAGCTGAGCTAAGTCGTAATTTAGGCATCGCTCGCTCGTAATCACGACGGCAAACACCATTATAAAGCCACCATTCAATATCCCAGACCAGAGAATATTAAAACACGCGGCTCTCATCATCTCATCTCATCTCGTCTCCCTCACAGTCCGCCTGACGGTGGGACTGGATTGAACTTCCCTCCTCAGGCTCGGTCAGTCTTTCCTCTTCGGATTGATTGCGGAATTTTAGATGTTATTTACCCTCCTGTCCTGGACGTCCAGACGGATGTACGTGTACCTAGCTATTTGTGGTTGTTTAGCAATTCTAGCCATCATTAGTGTGTAACGTAATCCAACCCATTAGAACAAAAAGACGTCTCTGACGTGATAAAACGATGGCTGTGTTTCGATTTGATTACTGATGCACTATTTGAGACGGTATCTTCGAATCCGTATCACGTCTGGGACAGAGTGAGTTCCTTAAAATTACCAGCAGATTGTTGTGTAACGGTCGAGCGAGCATCACTTTAAACCCTCTCGCCGGCGGTTCAATTTATGGTGCTTTTGGGAAAGTGTGTTTTATTTATTTTTAATCAGTGAATATAGATGAGATTTCTATCTGAGACTATTTTCGATTTTTAAACCAAAATGCAGACTACACACACAGCACTGAGGGGAAATTAGCGAGCTGAGATTAGGTAGCACTCAACAAACGTCATTAGAGGTTTGCCACGTGGATCTTACTTTACTCATCTTTCTCACGATGTATAAAGAGTCCTGATGGGGCAGAGCGTGGTGATTTTTTTCCAGTTTGGAGACTTTTGGGGCATCAATAATATAAAAAGCAAAAACTTTTTTTGTAGGTAAAGTCTGTTGGGCGTTTCCACCCGAGCTCATCAGAGCTGGTGCTTATCGCCGGTTTCCATAGTGTGAAGCTACCAGGAGTTCAACTCCTTCTGGATGGGCTGCTGGTCCATCACAGGTTCCCTTCCCAGTATATTTTTACCGGTACGCATTTATACTGCTGGGTGAACAGAGGCACAGCTTGTGGTCGAGACCTTGCCCAGGGGTCTAACTGGGATTTGAACACACAACCTCCTGATTATGAGCCCAGCACTCTAACCACTGCGTCGCTTGGCCCTGAAGAAGTGTTTACACCAGATTTTTTTCATTTTCTAACCGGAAATAATGGTGGCACAGTGGATAGTTTCGCGTCCTTGTTTCAGGCCCCAGGCTCAGGAATTTCTGTGTGGAGTTTGCATGTTCTCCTTGTGTGCTCGCGTGGGGTTCCTCCAAGTACTTCTGTTTCCTCGTAAAGTACAAATGCATGCACATTGGGCTAATTTGCTGTTTCAAATTGTTCCAGGTGTAAGTGCAAATGGATTGTGTGTGTGTGTGTGTGTGTGTGTGTGTGTGTGTGTGTGTTGCACATTGATGACCTGGCGAGCTGTTCAGGGTGTAACCTGTCATTTCTCAGTGTTGGTTGAGATTGGCTCCGGTCTCCCCCACAACCCTAACAGGATTAAGTGGTTCAGCAAATGATTGAGTGAACGAATGAAATCACAACGATCACAAATACTCGGCTAATTTAGAAAACTAAGCATTGCGTTATATTCTCTTATTGCAAATGTCGCCACTAACGGTCTTGAATAACTCAAGCACTGAGCACTTTTGGAGGAAAAAAAAAGGCAGCAAAAAGTTTAAAAACCAGCCTGAGGTTTCTGTGCACCACTGAGAATTATGCTAGTCAGTTAAGTAACGGCTAATGCAGATTCTGCTTTTCTCAGAACTGCAGAGCATTTCCATGCTAGTCATGTTCCTGGGCATGACCAGAAGTGCGCTAGCATCTGTTTGCTAACTACAAGATGATTAAAAAGCGTTCAGATTAAGAAAAGTAGTTTAAATGTGAGCGCTACATTTTTGAGAATGATGTTCGGCAGCTAGTACTAGCTAGCTAGCTTTAAAATAGGGGTTTGTTCATGAAAAAGGATTTCCGTCAGAACTGTGCCGTGTGGTTATAGAAGGCGTGTCTCTCAGGAAATTCGCTTACACGAGCCAACTTAGCAAGCCTTGAGCAAAGGATTCATTTCAGAAGAACACTTGAGGAATTTTTTTAAGCTAAACATGCAACAAAGGGTCCTGGGAATGAAGATAGTCATGTGACATCAGCCAGCCTGATAACTAGCCGGCTAATTGTTTAGTCCATTACACAAAATAGCTTTAAATCAAATTATTAGCCAATTAACTGAAGACCCATAAACACTCTCATATTCCTTTGCTTTCAAAGGGTTAAATTTAAAGCTGTAATCCCTCATATCTATCCCTGAATTCCTCTCATAAACGTGTCTATTTATGTAAAGCATTTGTTCAGCATTTCCGTCTTGCTCATGTGTGTATATCCATATGTCTGTATCCCGGCGTTCCTTTCAAGTGTTTTTCTCACCGTCTGTCCAAGGATTTAGAAAGCACCTTGGGCAGGCTTTGGCTGGCGCAGACCCTCTAATGGCAAGGGCGTCTCAGGGAGGGCACGCTGTAACGCGGCCAGCTTTCGTCCTTTCAAGTGACGCCGCTGACAGCCAACGACGCCCGATGACCTTTTCTCATTACGGCCATGTGTGTCCAAGTGCTAGCGCCTCGGGCTGGCAATTCAACTGAGTCAACATTGGGCTCAGGCCATGCAACACACACGTATGAAGTGTGGTGGTGGTGGTGGTGGTGGTGGTGGTGGATAGAGGAGCCGGTGCACAGCATCTGCTGCCCCCTTTTGCGGATCGGGAGGTTAAAATACACGCGGGATGGCCTCCATGCTCACATATTGAGAATCTGTACACATCTTACAGTTAATTAGCCGCTGTCGGATTGGCACATATAGCCCGGATTTAGTGAAGCTCTCCGAGAGCACTGAGTGGTAGCAGCAGATCCCTTCCTAGCTCACACCCCATCAATGAAGCACCATCGACTGCTTATTGATTTCGATTCCTGTTCCATGTTTCCTCTGAACTTTTTCCTGATGGTCAAAGAGCTCCTTTAACGCCTAATCTATAGAGTCGTTTACACTGGATCAGAACCACCATTAACTCTCATACGGACGTAAGGTAACAGCTGGGAAAGCTGATTGTGTCACAGATATGTGGGTAGTTCTCGGAGTATTGGCACCCCGGGTACAAAAATGCCATGATAATTATTATAATTATACTAACTGAAATATATATCTTTCTGTTTGTGATAATTAAGGTATAATCCTTAATCTTGAATCAAAGTAGGCTTATTTTTCTCTTTTAATTTAAAAAAGTTAATTATTTAGACTCATTCAATACAGTATATGTGAAATATAGTACGTCATGTAATATAAATTATATATTTCGTATACAGTGGTACCTCACCTTACGAAATTAATCCGTTCCAGAGCCTTTTTCTTAACCTGGATTTTTCGTAAATTTAACCACATTTTACATGTAAAACGCGTGATTCGTTCCAAGGTCCCCAAAACTACCCCCTAAACCCTTTAAAAATTATAAACACATACCTTTTAAGGCCTCCTTCTGCTTCAATATCGTACCGATATCGTACAGGTTTGGCCATATTCTTTTGTGCGGTGGTCTGGCGAGCCGTCCAGGTTGTACCACCTGCCTGTGCGGGGAGTCAGTTGAGATGGGCGGCGGCCTCACCTAATTCGGATTACGCGGTCCTGCCGGATTGACGAGCTGTTGTACCCGCATTTCGCTCACAGTTGGCTGAGATGGGATCCAGCCTCCCAACAATCCCAGTCGTAGTAAGTGGTCCGGAAAATATCCGAACGTTTCTCCTGGACGCTGATCATTCTGCAGTTGGCACTCAGCTATATCCAGAATTATTGTTTGATGGTATGTAATTTTTTTTCTGAATTTCTGGGCCAGAAAAAGTAGAAACTTAATGTGGATGTGAAAAAATTGGGAAGAATCATTCAGTAAAAATATTAAGAATGAAATTAGTTTCCGGGAATCTTCGAGGCGTGATTCACGTGGTAATTTGAATCATTTGTAAAAATGCAGATTGTAGCTTTCAGCAAAAAACTATCATCATCTGAGCATTTTGTATCTGTTGCTGATGTTGTTGTTGTTGTTGTTGTTGTTTTTGTATTCCGTTCACCGGTGAAGACTTTAAAAGAAATTGCGTTAGTCCTCCAAGTGCACATTATATAATACACAATTCCTCCAAATTCAACCGCCGCCCTTATTTAACCTCCGGCGTTGTTGCATGAAACATGAGATTGAATTGTTTGTCTGGATTTGTGGTATTTATTGTGAGACAGGGTTTTTTTCTTTTGTTTGTTTGTTTTTTTTTTTTTCCCCAGGTAGGTTTGACACCACCACCACCACCACCACCACCACCGCGTGTGCTGGAGGCTTTGAATAGAGAACAGTCTCGGTCTCAGAAGCATCGTAGCGTTTAGATGAATCATGTCTTAAGCATCGGAGTGTTCAGAATGATAGCAGCTCTCCTGTTTCATAATAATATTGTGTTTATGGCACTTGCAGGGGGAGGGGGAGGGGGAGGGGCGATTTGGATCCTCACGCGTGAATGGGAAGCGGGCCAGGCGTGAGTAAAGAGCTAAATGACACTGATGCATGTTGGCCTGCGCTAGTGCTAAATTCCTTCTCATCACATCTAATTACATGTGTGTTGATTGATAAAGGGAATTAGAATGAAAGCGTGCGCATGGGCGGAGACCGAGGAACGCTCGCTTTGCTTTGCTTTGTGATGAGCATGTATTATTTATTTGGAATAAATGAACGCTTCTCAGGACATTTAGACGACGGTACCGGACTTGTAGTTTCGGTATGCTGACAGATGCGCTGAACTGATTTTCCCGGCACACACTGTGATGGGAAGCAACTTGGATTCATGACAAGTGTGACGTGATTGCAGATACAATAGAACCCGACATGCAGACGGCGGGAACATAAATGCAATGTGTTTTCCAATGAAACTGGCGGTCTACTGTATTTAAGCCGGGTCTTGTAGCGGTAACAATCATAGCACGAGACTGACACTTGAAAATAATGTGTTTGTTTTGCTTTGCAACAGATCTGGCAGGTTCCTTTCTTCATCCAGGTCTTGGAAAAAAAAAAAAAAAAAAACACTCACAAAATAAATCAGCCTGCTGTGTTGCATAGAGACCTCAACATACTCCAGCATGAAACACACACCAATTTGCAAAGATGAATGAATGATGAAACTTGGAGCATGAGAGCATCTCCTCTCAGCCTCAGGCACTTTTCTGGCCCCGAGCTTCAGGATCTTAAAGCAATCTGATTGGCTCTCGTAGTCTCTGTGGACTTTTCGTGTGTTCTAGCAGGAAAACATGACGAGTGTTCGCCATACAAAACAACAACACTGTCTTACAGCAAACTACAAATTATTGCAGATATACAATCTGATTGGGGGAGGGGCATGTCTGCTGCGAGAGGCATATAAAAGAATTACAGTAGGACCTCGACTTTTGAGTGTCTTTTATAACGAATTTTCTATCATACGAGCTTCAATCCACCAAAAATCTGCTTGATCCAACCAGCAAAATTTTGATTTACGAGCTCTGCTGGGGAATGGCTTCTCCGGGCCGATTAACCTAGTAGTCCTCCGCGTGTATTCCTCCGTGCTCCAAGAATGCCTTGTGCAGTGATTCGCAGTTATTTTCTGTGACACCCCCCCCCCCCCCCCCAGGAAAAAAAAACATTTCACCCCTTTCCACCAGTGCCGCGCACGCCATTATATATCGTGTTTATTGCACTTCATATCGCTCGCTCGGTGCTTTTTGCCTACACCACAGGGAACACAGTGAGAGTGCCACTGCCACATACTGTAGAGAATGCACAATTGCACTTAATTCAAGCACAGTATGGCAAAAAAAAAAAAAAGCATGTTCTCCAGGATCACATGCACCCATTGGCATCACACCCCACTATATGAGTGGTGCTGGTCCTGTCGGAGCTCATCACGAGCCTTTCCTTGCTGGTACTCGTAGTGTGCACATGCACAAAATTCTCCTCCTTCTCTGTTACGCACCACCTCATGCCTGCCCACGTGACATCTTTGCCGCAGTCGATGATCGCAAGGTTGACTTATGGTTTATTCTTGTTTTATTATTATTATTATTATTATTAATGTTAATGTACATGTATTATTATTATTATTATTATTATTATTATTATTATTATTATTATTATTATTATTATTATGGGGCAGTGGTGGTCTAGTGGAATAAGGCGCCGGATCGCTGATCCAAAGGTTGGGGGTTCGAGTCCCACTCTCCACAAGGTTGTCACTGTCCCTCCCAGTGCAGCTAACTGGGTTATCAAAGGCCGGCCATGTCTCCCACTGTCTATGATGTGAGGTATGTAAAAGAACCATTGCTGACTTTCGACAAGAGTAGGCTGCAAAGCCGTCGGCGTGTTTCCGCCCTGCGATGGCCTGGCGAGCTGTCCAGGGTGTTCTCTGCCCTCACCCTGAGTTGGCTGGGATGGGCACCAGCCTCCCCGCGACCCTAATTAGGATGAAGCGGTTACAGAAAATGAACTGATTATTATTATGAAATATTTATTGTTTTCACATGTTTATCTTTAATATATGAGGTGAAATATACGTGGTTGTGTCAGGTTATGTGAGTTTGGGAGGGGGTTGGAACGGATTAATTTTTTATTTATTTTTTTCCCGATGTGAACTTTTGTTTTATCTCATGGACATTTTGACTAACGAGCTCGCCCTTGGAATGGATTAATTTCGTAAATCAAGGTACCACCGTACTGCTGTCGTTTGTAAAGAGTAGCTCATTGGGTTGCTGTCGGTGTGTTTCCACCCTGCAATGGTCTGGCGAGCTATCCAGGGTGTACCCTGCACTTGACCAGGATCGGCTGTGATGGGCGCCAGCTTTCCCAGGATTAAGTGTAGGATTAAGTGGTTCAGAAACTGAATGAATGAAACTCTTTTTTTTTTTTTTCCCCCCTGTATACTAGTATATGCGACTGCACACATGTACTATCCCCCCACCTTCCATAATTATTGTGAATAACTTTCAGAACTCCGATCGACAAACATTGTGACCAGCCGCGTTCACCGGAGAGAGCAGCGACTCGAAATTTTTCACGCCAGACCTAGCCTATCATTACCGCGAAACTCAAGTCGAGCCATTAGAACTGAGAAAGGGGGGGGTCTGTAATGTGTTAAATACTATAATTAACCGCAACAATTAGCCGTTAGTTATCCGTCAATGTTATTAGAGGTAAATGGTACAGAGGCTGCGGTGTATTTATCCTGCAGTACAGTATTCTACATTCATCACCACATCTACAGCTGCCTCATCCACACACACACACACACACACACACACACACACACACAAGCTCTTTATTATAGAACGGATGGATCCCTGTATGGATTTTTGCCTGAGCTCAGAAGGAATCAGTAACAGATTCATGAGCTCTCGAGCTGAGATCTTATCTCCTTTATTGAATAGATGAAAGCTTCAGAGTCTGAAGATAATCAATAGGCGAGACATCGACATCTCGTGTGACCCTAGGTGTGTAGTGTGACAGGACGTGCATGAAGGAACCCGTGCGAAACGTGTGTGTACACGTGTGTAAATCCCACCGCTAGCAGTTAAAATGTAATCGTCGGTTGCTCTTGAACGCGTGTCAATATTGGCGTGAAATATCAAACACGTCCAGTGATATTCTTATCCCGTCGGCTTTTGGAGCCGTTATCATCATCATCATCATCATCATCATCATCATCATCATCATCATCATCATCATCATCATCATCATGCCAGAAGGAGCCTTTTCTTTTCCTGTTTATTTCGGTTCAGTTTTTAAAGAGCCAACCTCTATAGAAAATTCAATTGGTGCTCAATGGGAGTCAGTGGTCGCCATGGAAACTAAGTAAACTCAGAGGCCCCCCACGGCTCGCAATGCAGTGTTGCATTCTTGGAAAATAATTGAGAAAAATTCTCCTGAGACTTGAACTCGGATTTTAAAAAGAGTAAAGAGATCCTCGAATCTGATTGGTCAGAAGGCCTATGGAAGCTCATTGTGGTATGTTTCTGCTCCTATAGTAAAAGCTCATCCACTGAGACTCGAACTGTCTGACGGACACTGTGTGTGATTTAACACACTTTTATGTCTTATTGAATAAATACGAACGTATTTGCTGCAGGCATGTTCTCACTGTGCTTGTGTGGGTTTCCTCCAGGTACTGTAGTCTCCTTCCTCAGTCGAGAAAACATGCACAGTGGGCGAATTGGCTGTTCCAAATCATCTTAGTTGCGTGTGTGTGTGTGTGTGTGTGCGTGTGCGTGTGTGTGTGTGATTTTGTGTGTGTGTGTGTGTGTGTGTGTGTGTGTGTGTGTGTGTGTGTGTGTGATTTTGTGTGTGTGTGTGTGTGTGTGTGTGTGTGTGTGTGTGTGTGTGTGTGTGTGTGTGTCTGTGTGTGAGAGTATGTGTGTGTGTAGATGTGTGTGAGTGTGTGTGCGTGTATGTGAGTGTGTGTGTGCGTGTGTGTGTGTGTGTGTGTGTGTGTGTGTGTGTACGTGCGCGTGAGAGTGTGTGTGTGTGTGTGTGTGTGTGTGTGTGTGTGTGAGAGCATGAGTGTGTGTGTGTGTGTGTGTGTGTTAGCCCAGCGGTCCAGCAGTGGCCTGGTGAGCTGTTCAGTGTTTACCCCACACTTGCCCAGAGACAGCTGAGATGGGGCTGCCTTTGTCTCGCCCTTAATAAAGATTAAGCTGCCTAAAAAATGAATGAATGATTATCATCGCTATGATGAGAACATGGAACAGATTTGGAATGAGTCTCCAGTGTCAGTGGTTTGGAACTGGTTTAGTGTTTAAGAGACAGGGATTTAACGACGGGATGGCACAGTAGTTGTCCGCCACAGGGCAGGAAGGAAGGTCCTGGGTTTGAGTCGTGGGTTTGCTGACAGCGTTTCCGTGTGAACTCTAATCAAACTGATTGGAAGTTCCAAATGGCCCGAAAGTGTGCGTGTTTTGTGTTTGCCCTGCGATGGACTGGCAAGCTGTATAGGGCTTCACCCGCCTTCGGCCAGAGTTGGCTGTGAGAGGCTCCATGGATTCAGCCAAAAAATTAGTGTTTTTTTTTTTTTTTAACCGTCCTAATCGTAAAATGAAAATCGATCGAACAATCGATATGCAACGTCATTTTCATTTAGTTTCCGACGTCATGCACGAAATGAACGACCGCTTCGAATTTTACATCATTTGGCAGACGCTCTAATCCAGAGTGACTTACAATTGCAGTTTTTATACAACTTGAGTAATTGAGGGTTAAGGGCCTTGTTCAGGGGCCCAACAGTGTAGACAGTGTGGTTTGAACGGCTGATGTTTGGATTAGTAACAAAGCCACCACTGCCCCCTGCCTCCTCCCCCGTGTATTAATAATAATATCTCTGATATAAAAATCATATTTCACAACCAAATATTGCGCGGGTCCAAATTTTTTCTCGAAGACCACAAAAACGTCTCTTTTACTCCAAACCCGACTGACTATTTCCAAAGGTATGTGAGTTCCAGTTCAAATTTATTTAGTGTCCTTCGCTTGTACTTTCAGTTAAAGTCGCTCGCTCGCGGGCGAACCGCTGTCTGATGAATATCGTATTGTGTCCTCGAAAGATTAAAATGGAAAATTTACCTTCAGGATTTCAGTGGTGGCCTGGTGGTAAAGGTGCTGGATCACTGATCCTAAGGTTGGGGGTTCAAGCCCCACTCTCAGCAAGTTGTCACTGTCCCCCCAGTGCACTAACTGGATTATCGGAGGCCGGCCATGTCGCTCACTGTGAGGTTCATGTAAAAGAAACATCGCTGACTTTCAACAAGAGGAGCTGCAAAGCTGTCAGCATGTTTCTACCCTGGCGAGCTGAACAGGGTGTACTCTGCCCTCGCCTGGAGTCGGCTGAGATGGACGCCAGCCACTGTGACCCTAATTAGGATTCAGTGGTTACAGAGAATGAATGTATTTCTGTGGAATTTATACATTGGATGTATTTATTTATTTATTTATTTATTTAATACCCCCCCCACGCGTCTCGGTTTAGTTCTGATTCTGCATTCCCTTCCCGGATCCGACCCGGGAGTACAAGAACTAATGGTGTCGGGTTAAAAGTTTCTGGAAATAGTCAAACTCGTGTGAATTTCTCAAAACCGTGTAGACGCGGCATGAAATAAAAGCTTTTCTCATGTAAAAATTGCGCGGATTTTTAATCTCTGACTCTTTAATGTAGGATCGAGAATCCGTCCCGCGCCTCCAGAGATACTTTCGTGCCGGATCCAGAGTCAGGGATCCGACTCGCTGCTTCTCCATCCCCCTTAGGTCAGCTAAAAATATATATATAAATATATATAGACGCTGTCCTCGGCCGCTGAAAGAAAAGTCCCTGTTGGCAGATTTCAACGCCCCAAAGCCTTAAACGCCGCTTCAGTTTAAATTTCCACCAGAGACTTTCAGCATCAGAAAAAACAAACAAACAAACAAACAACCAAAAGAAGTATTTCTGGCTGAAAGCCGTGTCTGTTGAGTCGTTGTGAATCATCTGACGCTCCATACCGCCGCCCTGACTCATCTTATCGGTTATTCTACGGATATGCCAACACGCACGAGCACATCGGAGAAGCTCTTCAGCATCAGCCGCACACAGGACACCGAATTAGAGCAAAACGCACTGCAATTCATTGTGTTCGACGGAACCCAGCTCCTTTCTGATCTTTCCCTGAATAGGAAACGGCTCAGAGTGGCGAGTGACGCTGCGCCAAACGGGAGGTTGTGCGCTGCTCAGGTGGACGACGGGATTAAATCGGCTTCTTTTTATTGTTCGCTTTGAGGTAAATTTGCCTTTTTAAATGCAGTCGATCTGCATAAGGGCGTCTCTGACTCCAATTAATTTATACATGACATCAAATCTCTCAGTTCCACGGAGTGGCATGAATAACATGTTCCCGCGACTGCAGGTTGAGGCTTCGCAAAGACAACAATCGTTTATAAGAGATTAGAATAAATTCTGACAGCTGCTTTAATAAAAATAAAAAGTTCATTCATTTATTTTCTGAGATCCTTAATCTTAATTAGGGCCACGGGAAGGCTGGTGCCCATCTCAGCCGACTCCGGGCATGGGCAGAGTACACCCTGGATGGCTCGGCAGGCCATCGCGGGGCGGAAACATGCTGACGGCAATGCAGCACCTCTTGTTGAAAGTCAGCAATGGTTCTTTTACACCTCACACCATAGACAGTGAGAGACATGGCCGGCCTCTCATAACCCAGTTAGTGGCACTGGGGAGACAGTGACAACTCGTTGAGACTGGGGCTTAAACTCCCAACCTTGAGATGCATGATACTTCCATTACATTATGTTTGAAAATTCATCATTCATCTCAAGTGTAAAAAGTGTGAATTTTCTCTTAAATAAATGAATAAATAAACAATCAAATAAATAAATAAATAAATAAAGCCAAGTGCCATGTTGTGTAGCTCACATCAATATTTTGGGGAAACAGCTTGTTGTTAAATTTCTAGAAGTTCAGAATTAGTAACCACGGCGACCTGTAAGTTTTCATCCGCCATTTTGTTTCAAGCATTATCCTGAATTTGTTGGGTGGATAATTTCCAGTATTATCCATTTTAAAAAGATTTCCTCATTTCTGATTGGTGGAATTCCGTCCATCCTGGTATTGCATAACTGCCGTGAGAGAGTTGAATAATTCTTGTTATCATCAGATAGCGTAAACGTTTATTGTATGACTGGCACACGCAACGTAGTCACGTGACTGTCTATTTTTTAAAAATATTTTGAACAAATAATACGATGATATAGAATTAATGATATATGGCTGAGATCTGACGACAGCAGGAGCAACTCCTCAGCCGAATATCAGACACCTCATCCAATAATAGATTAGAATCCTTATACATCAAACCAATCAGACGGTGCCGTTCCCGTGTGATATAGTTTGAATGTTTTTGATTCGTAAATCGCGTACTTTACAATTTAATAAATGACGGTTTGATATAATAGGAATGATTTTTGTCTGTGCAGCATTTAAATAATACAACAACGGGTAAAAAAAAAATGCTAATAGTCAGTGACAACACAGCGAGGCTTAAAAAACTGTAATTATCGCTCACATTCCAAATGTTAGAAAATTCCAGAAGGTGCATCACTTGAAATAATTTGTCCGTAATCGTACAATAATTCCGACTCAACTCAAAATATGAATGTTATACGCACAGTCGGATGAGAGCGAGGCGTTAATATGATATTGGAATGTCCCCAGTGCCACCTTGGCTCACCAGCGGACGTCAGTGATATGAGGTTTTGTCTGGATCGTGATGTATTCAATCCCAGCAGAATTCACCCTCCCGGCTCATGTTAAGCGATCCGAAGCAAATTCTCCTCTCAGCTCACCGAAAGTCGAGCCGTGATTCTTTACAGCCTGCGCAGCCATGTCAATTCGATTCATTCATTCACTCAACTGCGTCCGCAGGGAAGCTTATCTCAGCCAGCTCTTTATTCCACACTGCCACACATCCACGTACACGCCAGGGTGGGGGAAATTCGGAACCTTATACCCTCATTTGACTGGAGCACGGCAGACTTACGGAAGCAAAAATGTTGTCATCCGCAAACGTTCTACAATCATTCCCTCATCTTCCGTGTCATTCCGTAGTTATTCCTCAAGTCTTCCTCCACTTCCGTCTGCTTCCGGCAGGCCAAAATATTCTGTGAACGTGCTTTTTGAACGTGAATGCAAAATTCCGTGAGTGTTCCGTGGAGTCACTTTGGCGTACTTTGCCGTGCCTGTTCCACACATTCTGTGAACGTTCCGAGTGTAAGAATTCCCACTTTTCCATCGGATTTTCGCCCATTTTCCGTGTAAAAGTGCCGAAGCTCTACCGTAGACTGCATTCCGCGCCTTTCCGCTACACGATCCTTGCATGTCGTGCTCCAGTGAAATGGGGGTATAATGTGCATGTCTTTGAATTGTGTGAGGAAACCGGACTATCCGGATCAAACCCAGCCAAGCACGGGCAGAACCTACAGACGCCACACAATGAGGCCGACGTGTTCTCACTCCGCCGCCGTGCCACCCAGACATGTCGATGATGGTGTGAAATGCTGTAGGAAGAGTTGAAAACACTCGACTAACTTTCTGTGCAGGAATTTTAATTTTCTTTCTTTCTTTTTTTTTTTTTTTTTTTTTTTTTTTTAATCTGATATTTGCTAAGTGTTACTTACTCCAAGTTTTCACCTTGTGGATCTAATAAGAATATGAAAAGTACAAAGTTTTACCAACTTTTAACAAGATTTAAAAAAAAAATTCCCCCATGAGAAAAATGAGCCGTTATATTCATTATCTGTTGAGATAAATACAGAAATTGGGGGTAATATGTGGCTCTTTTTAAAATGAAAACCATTTAGATTAAAAAAGTAAAGGGGAGGAAAAAAAGCAAAGAAAGACGACTCATTAGTGCATCTGACTCCCCCAGCATTACTGCCACAGATTTGTACTTATAAGGCTTTTCATTTATTTTTAATTGGTTTTGATTACAAATGGTTTCTGAATAGCGGCGCCGCCTCCCCGCGTACTCTGCTATAACAATAGCGCTAATGCAGAAGGGTTCTGTTTACTAGATTATGAAATACAACACATTAATACAGCTGCTAATGATCACAGGTTTTTATCAACACTGATAAAATATAGCTGTGAGCGGTAATTAAGAGGGTCGAGCACTTTACCCCTGAGCAGTGGTGGGAGATCACGAAGCAACGGGGAGCATCAGTGCTTGTTAGCGGCGAAGATGGGCTTCATATTAAACCGTTGCGATGATATTGCCTCACGTTTGTTTTGTTTTTTTTAAGAGCTTCTCAAGTTGCAAATGAACTAGAAGCTCGTGAGTGAACTTTAGTTTATGTTGGTGTCGTGTACAGGCTAGATACGCGGCTTGTGTTACTTTAATATGACGTCACTTCCTGTCTAGTGATCACACAGGAACAGCTTTCTCGGAAGAGCTGCACGCCAACATATCAATAGCCCCAGCCTGATACGACGTCAGACGCTCTTTTTACGTGGCGGGTCCTGCTATGCCGTCATCATTAAAAGCAGTCGCTTTGTTCAATGTTCAGTCATTCATTCATTTTCTGGCACGTTCCGGGTGACTGCAGGGTGAGGCTTCGGAAAGACAACAATCGTTTAGCGGAGATCAGAATAAATGCCGCCAGCTGGACCAGGAAAGTTCATTCATTCATTTTATGAAACGCTTAATCATAATCAGGGTCGCGGGGAGGCTGGTGCCCATCCCAGCCGACTTTGGATGAGGACAGAGTACACGCTGGACGTTTCGCCAGGACATCGCAGGGCGGAAACACGCTGATGGCTTTGCAGCGCCTCTTGTTGAAAGTCAGCAATGGTTCTTTTACATCAACCTCACACCATAGACAGTGAGAGACATGGCCGGCCTATGATAACCCAGTTAGTGCACTGGGGGGGACAGTGACAACCCGTTAAGAGTGGGGCTTGAACCTCCAACCTTAAGATCAGTGATCCAGAACCTTTTCCCCCAGGCCACCAATGCAAGAAACAATGTCTAAACACATTTCCTCAATTTTTACGCCCCTCATGTCGTTGTCGTTTCCTTGTGTCTTGTCGTGTTTCCTCGGTGGGCGGGACTAAGACATAAGGTTGAGGGAAACTTGGTTGCAATTTACTGGTTTCAGAATGTAATGTCATTGTTCAAAGAGCATTATCAATACACATGAATGGCAGCAAGGCACAAGCGCTTTTTTGTTTGTTTGTTTGTTTTTTACAAGATTTGATCAGGGCAGCTCGATTCCCGCGCTCGAAGTAGCTTATAAAATAAATGAATGAATTTGAGCAGTTTTGACAGTACTGTATATGTAAATGAATGCTGCTGGAGATTCACAAACCACCAAAAGACTCAGCGCATGTCCTTGGTGGAGGTTTGCACTCTTCCTTTGCTCGTCCTGAAAATGCTTTTTTTGTTTGTTTGTTTGTTTGATTATTTTTATTGTAATTTATTAAAGTACAATACTCCGAGCTGCCACACGAGGTTTACGTACATCTTCATTATTTTATGCTTTTCTTTTTTTATGGCCCCCAAACTTCAAACATCATATTTGAAGATCCCGAAGTCTAAAATCCAGCACCACGAAGAAAAAAAGGGTTGCATCAATCATTCATGGTTCAAAGGATACAAAAAAAAAAGGAAAAAAAGATATACACACACACACACACACACACACACACACACACACACACACACACACACACACTGATATCCTCACACATAAGACACACTCATAGAGTCGACCATCCTCATTTCATAAATGGATTCAGGTCCTCTACAGGTCCTCTGTGTAGCCTGTCACAGTGCCAGCGCTCCTTTAACTGCCATGTCTTACATTTCAGTTTCTATTACGCCAATCAATGGTGTACATTATTCGTCCTTTTGCATTAGATACGCCGAGGTTCTCAAAGAGCTGAAAAGGGGTGTGTGTGTGTGTGTGTGTGTGGGTGGGTGGGGGGGGTGTTCTTTTGTCCCACCGGTTTCATGCCTGTTCTGCTTTGCTCAGCCTGTGTGGAAGAGCGCTCTCTTGTCTCAGTAGTTTCTTTTTGTTGTTGCATTACGGAAATTAATAGCCGTGTCCGTGTTCTGATACAGTACAAGAATGACCCGGGCAAAAAATACACGCATCGGGAAAGCAGGCTCAGCTGGATTGAACTGGATGCTGTTCCCCATTTTCACCTTTGGAGGTTTTTATCTTCAGCTGGCTTAGTGTGTGAGTTTTTCCGTACGTTTGTCTGTGTGCAGGTAACGCAAAACTGTATTTGCATATATTACTTAAAAAATAATTTAGAGGAGCGTGTGGCAGCTCGCAAATGCTGGAACAACAAGGTGCATGACTATTAACATGGAGATCGTAAGTTCGAATTCGGTTTAATGCCTCAGCCGTCCAGGGCCGGGAGTCCATGGGAGATAATTCGCCGAGCTCTCATGGGAGGGAGGCATGGGATCGCCAGCCAATCATGGGTGTCTGTGAGCTCATTCGTACAAGGGGGCGGACAGCGCTTTCCTTCCGAGCGTGTTGGACCGTCCCTGAATACGCCTGTGCTGCAGTTCAAAAAGAGACAGGTGGCTAGCATGGCATGGCACAGAGGAGGCGTGTGCATGCTTTTGCACCTCCCTAGTTGGAGGTGGTCGTGGACATGGAAGGTAATACCTGAAGGGTGGGAAGTGGATACGACTAAAATTAGAGGAAAAGAGGAAAAATAACAATTAAAAAAACATAATAAACCTTTAAAGTTTGGAGCTGATTCATACACGAATTCATACATCTTGAAAGAAAATGAGGCAAAAATACAAATAAACTCCAAGACAAATTCAATCAAATTTTATTTTGGATAAGTTGCCCTTCAAAGGTCAAGGTCGAAAATGGCGATTTTGTGAAAATGGATCCGTCTCATGATTCCGTGCACAGAATTCAGAGAAAGTTTTAATTAAAAATTCTGAACGGTAAAATATGAACCGCGTAGTACTATAAGTCTCCTTCCGGCCTGGTGGAGGTTTGCGCTCTTGTGGTGCTTCCAGTTGTTACTGGGACTCTATCCTGTGCAGCCTACGGATGACATCGCCACGCCATTAAAATAACTGGAAAATGGCAACGTTTCACATTCATATCCAACAGTTTAATGAAAATTCCTAAGAATAGAAAATAAAATCGGCCTGGTGGGTTTTCCGTGTATTTTAGCGTTCAATGCTTTATCTAACCTGATCTGAGCAATTGATTTGGCGGAACATGTCAAGAAATGTCAAGTGTGTTTACAGCAGAAACAAAAACACATTTTTCTTATTTTGTCTGCCAGCATTTAGCCACAGTGACATCCCGATGCTCTGCCTCGTATATTTATTATTAGTTTGAAGGGCTGGGAAGAGAACATGGCAGCGTTACAAGGATTTCTATTGTTTTTTGTTTCTTTTTTTTTTAACAACAATCAAAAAAAAAAAAAAACCCGTCGCCCTTCAGATGGCACCTTGGAATTGAGGGATATTAAAAGTCTCGCATCACACGACGTCTACTTTTCAATATCCGTCTTCAGTGTCTCATGACGGCGTCTTTCGCACGGCCGGCGCACGTGCGGGCTCAGTTCAATTTTCCGCTGCTCAAACACCGTCGCCGTGGCTTTCTATTCCCGTCCACCGTTCTGTACGGAGGTTTTATTTGACAACGCGCTAATGAAAGCCCGAGATGTTTAATATATGCTATCGACCCTTTCCCAGACTGTGTAGTCGCTGTCTTATCATATTAGCCAGCCGCCATGCTGGAATGCCTGCATGCTTTTCACTTAGCCTTAATTTCCTTCACAATGGACGTGAACACAGGAAAAAATTATTTATTTTTATCAAAAGGGCGGGGGAGAAAAAGAGAGCGCCATTCCTTTAATTTTGTTGAGAATTGACAAGTGAAGCATCACTATCTGGCATGTGTGTGTGTGTGTGTGTGTGTGTGTGTGTGTGTGTGTGTGTGTGTGTGTGTGCCGGGTGTGGGAGTATCTCGCTTTAAGCAGAAGGACAATCACAGTCACGCGGAAGCTCCCTTCCCCCGTATCGCTGGTCTCGAAGGCCCAGCCATGCAATTAGCTGTCCTGCTTTCACAGAGCCAGAGACAAAGGTATGTCCTGAGAGGCTCAGGGA
Organism: Plotosus lineatus; assembly: GCA_024760905.1. Classification (NCBI taxonomy): domain Eukaryota; kingdom Metazoa; phylum Chordata; class Actinopteri; order Siluriformes; family Plotosidae; genus Plotosus; species Plotosus lineatus. The sequence goes on from CM045740.1 coordinate 6,597,106, forward strand.
TGTCAGAGACCGGCTGGTGACACACTCATGGCCCCTGGGCTGCACTCTTGACTGGAGAAGTCACTCGCTGTCACTCCTCATCACTGTCTAGCACGCCGCTAATGGCATCTCCCAACAGGAGAAAGGGTACAGTACGCTCACCAAGGAAACCACACGGATCCACTCCTTCAGGCTGCACCAGTTTTTTATTGTTGTTGTTGTTGTTGTTGTTGTTGTTGTTGTTTGGGCTCACGGGCATAAAGGTTAGACAAGGGACCAAAAGAGAAGGAACGAAGAACGAAAGAAAGAACGGTGGGATTTGAGGCTTTAGGGTAAGCCGCTAATTCCTGTTGCAAAATGCCTGAGAGCTTCATTAACTGAATGTGCAAAAAAAAAAAAAAAAAAAAAAAAAAAAAAAGGATGAACAGGGAATTTCTTACTTCAAGCATCTCATGAACCGCCTTTTAAAATCACACTGCTGTATTTTCAGACCCGATGCAAAGTGAAGGACCTTCCGTGGTGTTTGTCGCGGACACTGAGCTGAGCTGTATCCTTACCGAAAGCTTTAACGATGATCAGGAATGACTTGAGTCCTGCCAGAAAAAAAACGCCATTGAGTCAGAGGTTTTTCTCACATCACAAACTTTCACGCAGGTCCAGCATTGCGGCATTTGCAGTCTTCATTACAGTAGAAACTATGATTGGGCATCTGACCAATCAAAATGAAGAATCTAAATGTTTTGTAGGTTAACGCGTTAGCACGTCCGACTCACTGCGCGAAGGCCTGGGTTTGATTCCCGGGCTGTTTGTGCGTGGCGTGTTCATGCTGTCCCCGTGCTTGCGTTGGTTTCCTCCAACAGTTCATGACCATGTACAGTACACTGATTGTATGTTCTAAATCAACCCTAGGTGTGTGTGTGTGTGTGTGTGTGTGTGTGTGTGTGTGTGTGTGTGTGTGTGTGTGTGTGTGTGAATACTTATATGTGTACTGGTCCTACAATGGTCTGGTGAGCTGTTTAGGGTGTATCTCACCCTCTTTCAGAGTCGGCTGAGATGGACGTCAGTCTCCCAGTGACTCTTATTAGGAATAAGCAGCTTAGAAAATGAATGAGCCAAAGATGGATGAAATGTTCTGTAAGACAAATAGCTGTAGATTGTTTAAATGTGTGGTTTGAGAGAAAGAGAGAGAGAGAGAGAGTGTGTGTGTGTGTGTGTGTGTGTGTGTGTGTGTGTGTGTGTGTGTGAGAGAGAGAGAGAGAGAGAGAGAGATAGAGAGAGAGGGTGAGTAGAAGCGATTTTCCCCTGAAGACATGGATTTAAGTCTTAAAATCTCATCCAGATTTTTTTTAAATCTGAAACCACTTTCACGCATATTTTTGGATGAAAATCTTCAGATGTCTGTAAAGAAGACGAATTACAAAGAAAATCAGATTCCCTGCTTATAAAAGTTCAATATTGATGTTAAATTCGTGAAGTTCAGGAACACTACACCAGAATCACACACAATAATCATCTCGACAGTCAACCTGCAGCAGATTAATCAAAATAATGAGACCGATGAAAGCTAATTTCTTTGCTAATTTTTTTTTTTTTTTTTTTTGCATATTTGTTCTGTGGTGCTTATCGCCACGAGCCTTCTGTTCATAATCCAGACAAACACGAACAAGAGTAGGCTGTTAAAAACGAGCATGTGTAATCAACATCGAGAGAAAAAACAAGGTAGCCAATAAAACAGACACTAAAACAGTGTGTAACAAGTCGTGCAAAAACGTCCAACGGACGCGGACTAGCTTAACAGCATGTTATCATCTTTTCTGCATGTAAAAGCCTTCTGTTGTGTCCTGACATACTGATTGCAGATGGTCCAATTAATGTCCGTCTGAATCCATCATTTCACCGAGTGCAAAAGCAATCACGCCGTTTGCTTTTAAAAAAGATGAGAGCGAGCGGGAAACGGTGCTGCGTGCTGATAAGCGAAGTCCGTCGCCGTATGTTTTGGTCTATTTCGTACTTTGGAGAGAAAACACACTATGGTTGGGTGGGGGCGTGGGTGGGGGCGTTGGAGATAAGTCCAAATATCCAGAGAGGATTTTCAACATCCGCTCTGACTTCCAGTAGGATTACGGTTTACGTTATCCGGTCCGCGGAGGCAGGAAACCACACATTTTCTGCTCACGCTGCAATCCGGTGCACGTGCAGTGTGCACAAAATGTAAAGAGGGAAGTGAGACTTGGTGGATTTTATAAAATGAATTGTACAATCATGAATAAAACTTTCAAATCATTTTACTGGATACTCGAGGAATCACGATGGATTTTAAAGCAAGTGCGCCCAAACTATCTCCCGGTTTCGAGGTGCGCGATGGTGGTGAGATGGTTTAGGAGAAGGATCTTGCTGTTGAAGCCTTTCTTCTTTATAGGAACTTGTTACTGTGGCCATATCAAGCCGCCTGGGAGTCGTACGCCTGCAGTACACTTTGTGTGCCATCGGTGGCATTGCTCTGAACACCTCATTCCCGGAAACATGGGGAACGTAGCTGCTGGAAGACTTGATGAAGAACTGGGGACTTGATTTGCCCTGACAGGAGAGACAACCCACTGCAGAAAAACAAACTGAGGGGTTGTTTCGTGCCCCCCTCCCCCCAGCCATCAGATATGTGTTCCAGATGCTGATGCTTACCCTACAGGTGTTAAGTGTTTGAAATACCCAGATGTCGTGCTGATGTTTTTGCAGTAAAAATGATGGTAATACCAATAGCAAACATCGTGATTTGGTCTATTAGTCATTTCGTTCCAAAAGCCCCCCCCCCCTCCGTTTTTGGGTGTGTATGTGTGTGTGTGTGTGTGTGTGTGTGTGTGAACAGCTATTATATTTTGGCCAGATATACAGGCAAGGCAGATCCTTTAGTTGTAGTAATGGGGTAAATCTGATTCGTGGATGATAATCATCAAAATATCTCATGACATTTGGTCAAATTTATCAGGAAGTTAAAACTGACCAGAGATCTTATCTTTAGCAAAGCTCCTGACCTGGACATGACCTGGGTGGTTGTCCCGTGCCATCCACTGGAAACACAGACACAGTGCCGCAGCTCTAACAAGTCTAAGTCTGTTGTGTATCGCAGGCTCATGCGGGACAATAAAACATACTCAGGAAGACAAACCCAGATTGATTTAAGCAGACAAACTTCTACAAAGCAACGTGAACAGTGAGATGGAAAATGAACTCGTTAGACGGATAATTAAACTAACTCAGTGGTGATATAGTTGGAGGTGGAATTCAGCAAGTGAAGGAAGGTGAAAAGAAAATTCAGTGTTCACCTTTCCTTCTTTCACTTGAGACTGTAGTCAGGAAACGCAGTGGAGATTTACAGTGGTACCTTCTTCTTCTTTTCCTTTCGGCTGTTCCCTTCAGGGGTCGCCACAGCAAATGATCTGCCTCCATCTCACCCTATCCTCTGCATCTTCTACTCTTACTCCAACGACCTTCATGTCTGCCTTCACCACATCCATATTTACAGTGGTACCTTGACTTACGAAATTAACCCGTTCTCAGGGCGAGCTCGTAAATCAAGCTGGTCATACGATAAAACAAAAATTCCCAAGGGAAATAATAGAAAACCAATTAATCCATTTCAACCCCATCCCAAACTCATATAACCTGACACCACACACATACGTATATTGAACCAAATATATTGGAGATAAACATCTAAATACATTAAATATTTAATGATAATAATAATAATAATAATAAGAAGAAGAAGAAGAAGAAGAAGAATACTAATAATAATACATGTCCATTGACATTAATAATAATTAATAATAAATCATAATAAAAAAAGAATAAAGAATAAATCAACTAACCCTTTTGATCAGTGACTGTGGCAAGGATGTGACGGGGGCGGGCATGAGGTGGTGCATAACAGAGAAGGAGGAAGAGGAGGAGAATTTTGTGCATGTGCACACTACGAATGCCAGCGAGGAAAGGCTCGTGGTGAGCTCCCACAAGGCCAGTGCTTCTCAAATAGTTTGGCAGTGTGATGCCGGGGGGGTGAGGGGGGTGCGTATGACCCTGGGGAATGCTTTTTTGTCATACTGTACTAGAATTAATTCTAATTATGCATCCTGTACAGTAGGTGACAGTGGCACTCTCACTGTGTTCCCTATGGTGTAGGGAAAAAGCACCGAGCAAACGATATGACGTGCAGTAAACACTATTTATAGTCATGCATGGGGCACTAGGGGGGTGAAATGTTTTTTTTTTTTCTTGTTATAGGGGGCATCACAGAAAATAATTGAGAAACTCAGCACAAGGCGTTCTCAGAGCATGGAGGAATACACGCGAAAGAATACAAGGCTAATTGGCCCGGAAAAGCCATATCCCCAACAGAGCTCGTAAATCAAAATTTTCTGGTTGATTGGGGCGGATTTTTGGTGGAATCGAAGCTCGTATCATGGAAAATTTGGTATGCAAGACACTCATAAGTAATGGTACTACAGTATTTATTTATTTCCTCTGGAGCGATTCAAGTTGATTCAGCCCTGAAAGTAGTCGTGCTAGTCTGATAGCATCAGCCTCGAACATCTAACAGTAGACTTATCTGCATTTAGGCAGTGACTAAATCTATATAGCTGAGATGAATCTCTGGTTTCATGGTCAAGATCAGAATTTCAGTGGTGATACATTTAATGTGTAGCTAATATCTGCAAAATGTCCCGTGGACCAATAGAAGCTGTTTGTTTTTTGGTCACATAGCAGAAGCACATTTCGAGTGGGGTGGTATTTAATTTGTATTACAGGATTGAAAATGTTGCATGTGTGATTTTTCTGTGATATTTTGGACCAAAATTGGAAGAACATGAGCAGGAGAACACTGATGTAATGCTTCAAATAAGAAAGATACCTTATGTTTGGTAGCTGGGTGTCTGCTTTGTGGTTAAAAAAAAATAGCTGAACATCCAATTTTCACTGGGAGATTCTGAAATCTAAAATGTTGACAGTTTGTTAGGAAAGATAAGTAATGTGTGCTGGTCTTGTGTGTTTGGTCAAAGTCAAAGGCGTGTCTTGGTTTTTGGGGGATAGATCGATTATTTTGTTGTTGTTGTTGTTGTTGTTGTTTTTGTTGTTGTTGTTGTTGTTGTTGTTAAAAACGCTAAAGTTCTGTAGTCAGCCATGAAACATGTGGCTTTATATCCTAGTGACAAGTGACACCATTGAAGCTGGACGCCAACTCTTGAAAAAGAACAGTAATAATCATAGCGTGATGCACAAAGGCTAAGCACTGCACGTGTAATGTATTCTTCTTCTCACCACCCCAAACCTGTTTCTTATTTCTTTCTCCCGTTATTTAATTACCAGAGTTCATTTCTCGTGGCCTTCAGGAAATTGTGCATGAATGGATCTGATTTGACCCTCAAGCACAAACCACTCGAATAAAAAGTTCAATCCACAAAAAATTGCCAAGCATAGTTAATGTCCTGACCCGTCTGATGACCAGATATGATGAGTGACTAATGAAAATGCCACTGCGGGCACGACAACTAAATACCCCGCTCACCTCACCACGTGGCAGCATTAAAAATAAAGACTCATCTCACACCTTCATGCGGTTGTTAATAGATCGAGCTGACCTTTGAAGCAAAAGTAGATGAGGTTGGGTGAATACATTAGTTATTTATACCAAATGTTTTGAAGGTGTATTGCTTAAACTTGTACGTGTCAAATTGCCTAACAATTTTGGGGTTTTTTGGTTTTTGTTTGTCTGTTTTCTTTTGGGTTTTTTCCCCCCATATACCACCTCTTTCTCTTGGTACAACTTTGTCCAATTGGGAAAATGTAACTTTTTCTGATGCCATCCATCCATCCGTCATATATGAACATTATATACAGTACGCTCTTGACCATTCGTGGTTCAGCGCTCCTGCCCCGCCTACTTGCGGATTGGTGACAAACCCAGAAGTAACTTAGCCAATGGTTGAAACATTTTGTTTCTCCCTCCTGCTGATTGGTTGCAGATAATGTGTAGACCTTTATTTTCTCCTTCGCGCACAAGCTATCAACGTGATTGCCTGAATTTCAAAGTAATTTTTTTTCGTGTGTTTTTAATGATTATTTAAGCTCTATGATGTCACTCAAATGCCCTGCATCTTCTCTAGCCTCTGATAAGGAGCCCAAGCGCTTTATTTATTCATAAATATTATCACAGTACAAAATTAATAAGTTTTTACTTAATTATTACGACATTTTACTACATTGTTAATGTATTAATGAGTAAGACTGGCGAGAGAGTGTGTTTAACAAGCAAATTTTAGCACATGTAATATCATACATAGGGTTTTAAATCCGCATCAATAACTCGCGGACTTTCCTGATCCGCGGGAAGGGCTGGAACTGAACCATCGCGAGAAACGGGGGCCTCCTGCATGTCAGAGTTAAGGGGTCGGGATTGGTTAGAATATTGTTTGGGTAATACAGATGGCGATGTTTAGATTTTTACTTTATAAACTATAAGACAAACTGTGCGTACAGCTGTTTTCAGCTACTTTAACGAAAACGATCACACAACTAACTTATTTTGCAGATGTTCTATGATCTTAAAAGGGCAGTGCCATGGTTGTTTGAAGAAAATGGATATCAAAACTAAATATCATGAATGTTGTTATCAGACAACACAATCATTTATATCAATGAAACTTTGGTTAAGGAAGGATACTGGATATGAATTAGATTTATACGTGAGGTTTGTTAGGGAAAACTTTAAAAACGTTCAGCACAACAAGATTTCAAAGAGTCCATGTTGCAATTTCTGTCCTCACCACACTGGACTCTGAAACCATTTAAGACCTCTTTATATATAAGCTCGGGAGTCGGAGTCTCCTGAGGCAGTTCGTTCACAGCAATGTTCTGGCAACTCCTACAGCGGCACTGGAACCCAGCCGTATCGGCTTCTGCCATTCCATTGGATCCTTTCAGTGGCACCGAAAGGGGGGACTTGCTGCTTTGGTAACTGTCTGTCCTCCATACTTCCTACCCAGGCTCTGCGCACTGGAGAGTATCACCAGCCGGGATACCAGCCAGAGCACACCTCCATAGTTCTTCGAGACTGACGGAAGCCAAAAATTTGTAAGCTGAAATATTATTGAATACATATAAACAAGTATTTTGGACCTTCAATTTTGGCCACTAAAGATGTGTAAAAAATCCTGACACTACTTCTTTAAGTACATATATAGACGACTGGCCTTATGTCTTGATGTTTTGAGATGCTTTTCTGCTCACCACGCTTGTAAAGACTGTTTATCTGAGTTATGATATCCATCCTGTCAATGCTAGAGCAAATATTTTATTGTTTAATTGAACCATCAAATGCCAGTGGCTGACTGCAAGAAGCCTGGGCTCTAACCAGTAAGTGGCTAAACCATGACTTGGTCTTTAAACTTGGAAGGTTGTAAGTTCAGGATAACAGAGAGTTCACACTATTGAACACTTGCGATTAACCCTTAACCCTAAACTGCTCAGCTCAATACTTGAGGTGAATCCTGGCTCACTCGAGTCGCTTTGGACAGAAGCTGCTGCCAAACGAATGTACACTGGCAGTCTGTCAGAACAGAATAATGGCCCCATGGTGGGAATTGTTCAGTTCAAGGAAAGCAGCAGGAAAGCAAGGAAAACAGCTTGGCTTTGTTTTCCAGGATTGTGAATTTTGTAAAAGTTTTTATTCAATAATTAAAATGCATATTTATCAGGGCTGGTTCACTGGTACTGGCTCCTGTACTAGACCTCACGGCTGTGACTTCAAATCCTAGCATTGCTAGTGATTTTGAAAGACTCAGAACTCCTTAACATTTTTGCAAGCTGTGTTTTTTTTTTGTTTTTTTTTTGTATAAAATTGGTTGCCACCAAAAATGGAGTGGTTCCATCGTGTCTGATAGTGTCAATCAATGTCCTACAGATAGTTAGTGTAAAGATAAAGTCTGTTGGGGGTTTTACACCCGAGCCTCGTGGCTCATCAGGCCGGTGCTTATCCCCAGTTTTCGTAGCGTGAAGCGACAAGCAGTTCAACTCCTCCTAGATGGGACGCTAGTCCATTGCAGGTTACCTTCCCAGTATATTTTTACTGGTACCCATTTATACTGCCGGGTGAACAGAGGCACACTTGTGATTAAGACCTTGCCCAGGGGTCTTAGCACAGTGGAGGTCTAACTGGGATTCGAACACACAACCTCCCGATCATGATCGCAGCATCTTGACCATGATGCCACTGGCCCTACCATAGATAGTTAGTGTACTAAAGAAAATTAGCCATTTTTAAAACCCATTTATATTAATGCTTTAGGCTCTCACAATAACCTGGAAGATGTACGTTGTTGTCTGTTTAAGACCTAGCGAAGTCCTGCATCCAATGATGTCTGGTGGATGCGAACTGACGAGAACATGAAAAGAGCACATGAGTTTTGAACAAAATGCTTGTCCAGCTCACAAGAATCATATAACCAGACTTTGCCTTTTCCAAGTGGAGACCTTTCCCTTTTGGATTGAACGTTGGACCTCGGCCATTTGATGTGAATTTTATGGATTGCGATTAGCTAAAAGCTAGTTTTGGTATTTGTAGCTCATCTTAAAGAAGGTCCGGTTAAATTGGTCCTGTTGGCACCTTAGAATGAGTCGCTTGTATTCTGCATGTTCTTGGACCAGGCTCTTATTTTGCACAAAGCAACTACTGCCTTTGGTTTCTTCAGTGATACCTTACCTGTCAACAATCATCAGGCTTCCCGTCCTTCCAAATTAAGTAACCTTTATCTAAATGCATGGTAACTCTGCAGAGCCATGATTGCCTGATAGTAAAGTCTGTCCTTGAAAGAGGACTGATCCATTCCCCACTGCTTTGTGGTTAGTATCCCCTGCAGTACTTCCCATAGCGCAGGTGTCTTATTATTTCTTGCTTATCTTGTTATTTTAGCTCGTCTCTCTTGCAGGAACTCGGGGAAACCCTGATCCAGTATTTGCTGCCTGACTCCATTGAACCTTTTTTTTTTTTTTTTTCTGAAGTGGTGTCCTATGATTTCAGTGCCTTGTTGAGCTCCGTCCATCTGCCTGCATATGTCCTCTTGATTTGTGAATGTTTTTGTTCCTTTCTTTTCCCCTCAGGCTGTCATTTGTTGCTTTGTCATTTGCGAACATACTGTGTGGGAATAACACCAGTCTGGTCAGAGATTCTGTGTCATGTTCTTTGTTCTTCTGAAGAAACAGACATTTGAGATGTTTGTCAAGCACCCTCCAATGATGCTCTACTCAACAATAGACAAAAATGTGGCAGGAAGCCTGACATCTGACAGACTGGCATTTTGGTTTCAGTCAGATGACTCTCTGGTTTTCTCCCACCGTGCAAAGATATGCTCATTTGGCTCATTTGGCTTTTCCAAATTGTCCCAAGGTGTGAATTTGAGTGTGGGTGGGTGTGAGTGTGATGGTCCTTCAATCAACTGTGGAGTTGTTCAGTGTGTACAAAGTCTATGCCCACAGTCAACTGATCCTAGAAGTAAAACGCGGTTTGGTAAACGAATGAATGTTTACAGCTGATGTTCTCCAAATCTGAATATTTGTTTCTGATGTTGATACCACACATTGGCTTAGGATTGGCTCCACCAATTCAGCAATTGAACCCTGATATTACAGATATGTAATTGACTGTTGATAGAGAAATTGTGGTCACCGACCCAATTCAGAGATCTACCTTCCTGCTTGTGTTATTTCCAATCAAAGTCCAGCAAACCTCTTTTAGCGGACCAAGAAATTCATAAACAATGTCTGAGATGATCAGGTGAGCAAGATCATGGTAGAAGCACAGGTTTTCAGATAGGTGGATTTCAGTACAGGGTCAGTACCTGCGGATTGAGAATACCCCATTAAACAGCTTTTCAACCTCTCAGCAACTGGACTTATTCAGTTAGGAGGATCATTTGACAGGAGGTTTATATCAAGGGTGAGGCTCTGCCACAACTGTCCCCTTGGACTTGATGCCACTGTGGAAGACATAAAAGTAATGAATGTTGACTGCAGTAAGCAGAAGAAGCCAAAAACTCAAATATGTCCTGATTAAATAGACAGCACAGAAATAATAAGAAAATAATTGTCGTGATTCCTGACCTCTAGGGACGGAGCACGTTGTCCGATAAATCACCCCAGCAGAGGTCGGTTCCAGAAGCCGTTCCTTCGCTGATATCTCTCCATCTTTAATTTAGAAATGTAGCAAGGCCACTGACAGGCAAGATGGTTGTCAGAAGTGTGTGTCAGTCTTCCCCCTCTTTTGGTGTACGATGTCTAATGTTCTGTCTTTCTTTTACGTCCTATCTCCCTCGCACTCGCTCTCTCCAGCCCCCTCAATTTCTGCAGCTCAGATCAACTCCCGCCTTGTAGTCAGGTCTCTCTCTCTCTCTCTCTCTCTCTCTCTCTCTCTCTCTCTCTCTCTCTCTCTCTCTCGCTCTCTCTCTCCCTCCCTCACACACTCGCTCGCTCACTTGCTCTCTGTCCTGCCCAGGGCTCAAATTCAAAGAACCAAAAATGTCTAAGTATAAATGTTCTACTCAGAAATGAACCAACTGAGTGTGCACCTCAACATTTTCATTTGATTTTTACTTTTCAACTACCGGCAATTTCTACATGACTTTTTGTTCATCTGTTTATAGTTGGATACACTGTCATGCATGAGGAGGCAGTTATAATAGTGAGGGTTAAATAGTGCAACAGCAGGTTATCATGCTGTGATGTATTTCTGTATTTTTCATCCTGTTGGCAGAATTTCATTTCTGGGATTTTGTAGATGCCATTATCCAGTGCAAATTACATTTTTATGCAGCTCACATTTTCCATACAACGGAGCAGTTGAGGGTGAAGGGCCTTTATCAGGGGCTCAACAGTAGCAACCTGGTGGTACTGGGAGATGAACTGACAAGCTTCTGATCAGAAACCCCAAGTCCTAACCACTGAGCCACCACTGCCCAAATCCAAATCATCACAATGACCAACCAGCAGTTACCCCGCCTCACCCTTTCCATTTGTTTGGGTGCCACTGATATAATATGGCAGCATGACAAGGACATTTGGGGCAGGTTGCCGGGTCAATGCCTGAAGTACATTTTATAAATGAAGCATGTAAGTTCTGTCTTCATCTTCCTTTGTTGACATTCAGTAACCAGCAGTGTTGCAGGGACTGCGGGCTTCTTGTTACTCCTGAATAGTGTTCCAGCTCAACAATAATAATGTATTAATTTATTCGTTCACATAGTGTCGCAGGAAACTGGAGCCCATCTCAGCCGACTCTGATCAAAGGTGGTGGAACACACCAATCATGCCAGTCCATTTCAGGGCCAACACACATTCATTCATTCATTTTCTGTAACTGTTCGTCCTAATTATGGTCTCAGGGAGTCTGGCATCCATCCCAGCCGACTCCAGGCGAGTCCAGAGTACACCCTGGATGGCTCACCAGACCATCGCAGGGCAGAAACATGCTGACGAATTTGCAGCTACTCTTGTTGAAAGTTAGCAATGGTTATTTTACATTCCTCAGACCATAGACGGTGTGAAACATGGCCAGCCTTTGATAACCCAGTTAGCGGAACTGGGGAGGCCAACGCACATAAAACCATTAAAACACACCCACACACACCTAGGAGCAATTTTAGAATGTGGATGTGGGAAGAAACTGTAGTACCCAAAGGGAACCTATGGACAATGCAAACGCCACATAAGACACACCCTTGCCGAACCAGGAACTCAAGCCTAGGACCTTGTTCTCGTGAGGCGGATATGCGTGCTATTACGCCACTGTGCCATTTTAAATGACTTCTTCTTCTTTTCCTTTCGGCTTTTCCCTTCAGGGGTCACCACAGCGAATCATCTGCCTCCATCTCACCCTATCCTTTGCATCTTCTTCTCTTACACCAACGACCTTCATGTCCTCCTTTACCACATCCATGAATCGTCCCTTTGGTCTTCCTCTAGGCCTTTTGCCTGGTAGTTCCAGCCTCAGCATCCTATTACCAATATACTCACTATCCCTCCTCTGTACATGTCCAAACCATCTCAATCTAGCCTCTCTGACTTTGTCTCCAAAACGTCTTACATGTGCTGTCCCTCTGACGTGCTCATTCCTAATCCTATCCATCCTCGTTACTCCCAAAGAGAACCTCAACATTTTCATCTCTGCTACCTCCAACTCTGCCTCCTGTCTTTTCCCCAGGGCCACTGTTTCTAACCCATACAGCATCGTTGGCCTCAACACCGTCTTGTACACTTTTCCTTTCATTTTTGCCAATACCCTCCTATCACACATCACACCGGACACTTTTCTCCAACCATTCCAACCTGCCTGCACACGCTTCTTCACCTCTTTTCCACACTCTCCATTGCTCTGGATTGTTGAGCCTAAGTACTTAAAATCCTCCATCTTTCTTATCTCTGCTCCCTGTAATCTCACCGTTCCTCTTTGGTCCTTGGCATTCATGCACATGTATTCTGTCTTACTGAGGCTAATCTTCATTCCCCTCCTTTCCAGGGCATACCTCCACCTCTCGAGATTTTCCTGCACTTGTTCTCTGCTCTCACTACAGATTACAATGTCATCTGCAAACATCATAGTCCATGGGGAATCTTGTCTAACCTCGTCTGTCAGCCTGTCTATCACCATAGCAAACAAGAAGGGGCTGAGAGCTGACCCTTGATGCAGTCCCATCTCCACCTTGAACTCTTCTGTCACACCGACAGCACACCTCACCACTGTCTTACATCTCTCATACATGTCCTGCACCACTCTAACATACTTCTCTGCCACTCCAGACTTCCTCATGCAATACCACAGTTCTTCTCTCGGCACCCTGTCATATGCTTTCTCCAGATCCACAAAGGCACAATGCAGCTCCGTCTGACCTTCTCTGTACTTCTCCATTAACATCCTCAAGGCAAACACTGCATCTGTGGTGCTCTTTCTGGGCATGAAACCAAACTGTTGTTCACAAATGCTGACTTCTGCCCTTAGTCTAGCTTCCACTATTCTTTCCCATAACTTCATCGTATGGCTCATCAACTTTATCCCTCTGTAGTTGCCACAACTCTGCACGTCTCCCTTGTTCTTAAAAATGGGCACCAGCACACTTCTCCTCCATTCCTCTGGCATCCTCTCACTCTCTAAGACCTTGTTAAATGTTCTTGTCAGAAAATCTACTGCTACCTCTCCTAGACACTTCCATACCTCTACCGGTATGTCATCAGGACCAACTGCCTTTCCATTCTTCATCCTCTTCAATGCCCTCCTCACTTCACCCTTACTAATCTTTGCTACTTCCTGGTCCTCGACAATCACCTCTTGTACTTTTTTCTCTCTCATTTCCCTCATTCATCAGCTCTTCAAAGTACTCTTTCCATCTTCCCAGCACACTTCTGTCATCAGTCAATACATTTCCCTCTCTGTCCTTTATCAATCTAACTTGCTGCATGTCCTTCCCATCTCTATTTCTCTGCTGTGCCAACCTATATAAATCATTTTCTCCCTCCTTACTTTCCAACCGAGCATACAAGTCATCAAACGCGCTCTGTTTGGCCTTTGACACTGCTACCTTTGCCTTACGCTGTGTCTCCCTGTACTCCTGTTTACTCTCTTCGGTTTTGTCAATGTCCCACTTCTTCTTAGCTAATCTCTTCCTTTGTACACACTCCTGCACTTCCTCATTCCACCACCAAGTCTCCTTATCTACTTTCCTTCCAGATGACACACCAAGTATTCTCCTACCTGTCTCCCTGATCACATTCGCTGTAGTTGTCCAGTCATCTGGAAGCACTTCCTGACCACCCAAAGCCTGTTTCAACTCCTCCTTGAAGACAACCCGACACTCTTCCTTTTTCAACTTCCACCACTTTGTCTTCTGCTCTGCCTTTGCCTTCTTCACCTTCCTCACCATCAGCATCATCCTGCACACCACCATCCTATGCTGTTTGGCAACAATCTCACCCGCTACTACTTTGCAGTCACTGACTTCCTTTAAATTACATCGCCTGCACAAGATGTAGTCTACCTGTGTGCTCCTACCTCCACTTTTATAAGTCACCCTATGCTCCTCTCTCTTCTGGAAGAAAGTATTCACCACAGCCATTTCCATCATTTTTGCAAAACCTACCAACATCTGTCCTTCTGCGTTCCTGTCCTGGATACCAAACCTACCCATCACTTCCTCGTCCCCTCTGTTTCCTGCACCAACATGTCCATTGAAGTCTGCCCCAATGACCACTCTTTCACCTCTGGGGGTTCTCTGCATCACTTCATCTAACTCCCTCCAGAATCTCTCCTTCTCTTCTCGCTCACATCCTGTCTGTGGGGCATAAGCACTAACAACATTGACCATCACACCTTTAATTTCTAACTTGAGACTCATCACTCTGTCTGACACTCTTTTCACTTCTAGAACATTCCTGGCAAACTCCTCCTTCAAGATGACTCCGACTCCATTTCTCTTCCCATCCACACCGTGATAAAACAGCTTAAACCCTGCTCCTATCCTTCTAGCCTTGCGACCTTTCCACCTGGTCTCCTGAACACACAATATGTCCACCTTCCTCCTCTGCATCATGTCAGCCAGCTCTCTACCTTTTCCTGTCATAGTTCCAATATTCAAAGTCCCTACTTTCAGTCCTAGACTCATGTCTTTCCTCTTCTCTCTCTGGCAACGGACACGCCTCCCGCCTCTCCTTCTTCGACGTCTTCGACCAACAGTAGTCTAATTTCCATCAGCACCCTGTTGGTTGACGGCACTGATGGCGGTCGTTGTTAACCCGGGCCTCGACCGATCCGGTATGTCATTCTTTCTTGTGATTCGCATAGTTTATTTGGCATTTGTTTTACGCCGGATGCCCTTCCTGACGCAACCCTCTGCATTTATCCGGGCTTGGGACCGGCGTGAGGGAGAGACACTGGTTTGTGCCCCCCCCTCACGGCTGCATTGCCATTTTAAATGACTAATGGTGTAAATAATAATTAATAACTCATTATAAATAGTTGTGATAATTCTTATATTTTGGCTCGGGAGTCATTTCTACAGTAAAATCTATTTTAAGTGAAAGTCCAAAGCTTATTACTTGGTTTATTTCATCCAGTGTTATTTCTGCCAGTTCATATGATAGTGGGCAATATAATCAGAAAGCAAGAGAGAGAGTGTGTGAGAGAGAGAGAGAGAGAGAGAGAGAGAGAGAGAGAGAGAGAGAGAGACGAGAGAGAGAGAGAGAGAGAGAGAGAGAGAGAGAGAGAGAGAGAGAAAGCTGAATCATAGATGAACCATAAGTATTTGAAGCTTGTGTGTGGTTCCAGTATTGTGTTTTGTACTGGAGCTTCAGCAGCACTCAATTCTCTAAAGGTGATGCGCATAAATTGGCTCGTAAACCTCATTGTCGGCGAAGCGATTTGTTTAAACGGAGCAGACGTCAATCGATAGGCTTTTCATTACTGCGTTTTCATACCTCACAAGAGGTCAGAGTGGAGCTGGTGATGAACGCCGCCATTCCCTTTCTCCCAATCGCGTCTCTCACCAGTTGTCTCTCGTTGCGTTTCCAGGCCTGGCATTGCATCTAATCAAGCAGGCAGGGGAAATAATCCGCCTCGCATGCACCATCCTGTGCTGTGCAGATTTGAGGCTCCTTCCAGTGAACCATCAGAATGGTTGCCAGTGTAATCCTCATCTCCCTTCTGAGAGGACGAGCAAACCCGCTTATCGTTTTTATTCTTCCACATATATTTAGATTTTCTTATCAGCTTCTAATGCCAATGCTGCTCTGGTTTAAGCAGGATGAGTTTATTTCTTCCCGAACATCTGAACTGTCGTTTTATTTGACTGGGGTCATAATGGGAAAAGGTTCAGCCGGGATCATATGTTTAAGGTTTAAGCATCACCTTCAAAAAGAGATTCTGAGAGATTTCTCTAAGTAGGTTCCCAAGCCTGCGTTTGCTTTTTACTGTCTTTCTGATCTTCATGTTTTTTTATCTGTATCTGCGGCCCTGTTAGTTTAATTATCCGTTTAACAAGTTCATGTTCTGTGAAGCTTTTGATTTCTGTGTTGTCAAGTCTGCCTGAGTTAGTTTATGATTTTTATTCTGTGTGAGTCTGAACAGTGGTGCATAAGCCTCTGTTTTTTGGGTTTCAGCTACATTGTTCATTGCACACACACACACACACACACACATACACACACACACACACACACACACACACACACACACTCATATACAAATTTTCTTTCAACTGTTTATTGTCATGCAAGTCAGCAATTCATAACAGCCAATCAGGATCAACTTAGTGATGCGGCAACCTTATTAGGTTTCTTGTGGTGGACATGCACAGACATGGGACAGGACACAGAAAAAGCATCCAAGCCATGTTTCATGAGTGCCGTTATTATAAAGCATCTTATTGTGTTTAGAAAAACACACCATCAACTGCTGACACTGGAGACTCCTTCCATATATGTTAAATAAATTATTCGCTGAAAAGGTGGTGCGATGCTATAGTTGTTATCACGGCTGCTTTACAGAGCCTTTGGCTGTGTGAGTCTTTGTTTGTGTTTAGACTAGAGGTGTATGTTCTTCTTTTGCTTGTGTGGGTTTCCTCCTGGTACTTCAGGTTCCTACCACTGAGGTCCCTGAGATTCTAGTAGGCAAAGGAGTGAATGACTGTGTTGCTTGAGACAGTACATTATAATTGTCGGGTTGTGCGGACCGCTGTGTGAGCTTTTGATTTTGATTGAAAAACCTGCAGTTGTAAATTTAAGCTTTACCTTGATCTGTGGAGATGGTCCAAGAAGTCTTTATATCGAGAGTGGTTCTCGTCCAGACATTAGATAATGAAAGAAATCAATCTAATTCATTTCCTGGAGTGTCATGGCAGCAGCCCAGTATCTGAGTCCAAGATCTTGGGCTGTAAAAAGAAAAAAGAAAAAAAAAAAAGCTGGACTTGGACTTTGAAGTGATTTGGGTTGTACTGATATATTTCTGTTCTGGTTTATTCTCTGATACGTTTATCAAAGCTGACCAATTCATCCTCAATCTGACCAATAATATCCTAAAGATCTCCGTCTCTACTTGTGTAGAAATGCTGCAAGAAGGCCAGTGAAAGCCCATGTCACATGTTCACGTCTAGTCACAATTACGGTAATTAGGAGTTGACAGCTAGGACGTTCTATTCAGGCGTCGAAAAGATTTGTTTCCATGGCAACAGAAAAAACATCTCAACATCTTCCATTTCAAAAAAAGAGCTGTATTGATATGTTCTGTTGTGAGCGCTGAAAGACGATGATTGACAGGCACGTATCGACCTAAATACTAACATTACACTCGCATTTACTTTCACTGCGTAACAGCCGCCATCGTTAGAGACATGTTTGTTTGGAACATCAAAGCAAACACTTTCAAGCCTTAGGAAAATTTCAAGCTCGCAATTTGTAATTGCTAGTTTTACTCGAACACTTTTTAAAAGTCGGAAGCTCGTTGTGACGGAAACAATGTCGGCATTAATGCGTGTTTATGCCATGGGTGAGGAGCAGCTCGAAGTCCTGACTGAACTGCAGTACAGGTTTGAATTAGAATTTGAATCACAGTTTGATTCAGTGGGATATCAAAATATATTCACACCACATGTAGGCTCCACCCACTATATTGGGAATAACAAGCCCATATGCCACACCCACTTCAGTGGTAATGACTGGAGAAAACACATTCTTCACTGTAACAGACAGGCTGCCGAGGAGAAACTGCTTTCAGTGAGAGTGACAACTCTAAGGGGCCCACCACCTTCTGGTGGAATCAAAGGCCACGCCTTTTAAGCGCATTCTTCATGGAAATTGGCTATAATTGGAATTGAAAACTGTGTAGGCCACACCTTTCCACTTTTCTTTAATTAAGTACACTTTATTGTAAATGGTAAGTGTCACACCTCTTCCACAATGACACACTGTCTTAACTGTAGGTGCATAGGCCACACCCATTTATTTCAGAATACCAAGTGCTTAGGTCACACGTCTTTAACAAAGCCACACCTTTACTTTTGCTGACATGCAGTTAGGCCATGCCTTCTTCACTGTGACTCATGAACATCAAAGCTGTCATTACTTGAGAGTAATTGACAGTGAGACTTATAGCCACACCTCTTTCATTTTGATTGGGCACCACCAAAGCCACACCTCCTTCACAGTAATAATCAGGTAGTATGTTGATCAAAATTGAAAATATCGGAAAAAATTAATTTATAATATATGAGCTGTCCAAGGTGCACCCCGCCCTCACAGCTGAGATGGGCGCTACCCTCCTTGTAACCCTAATTCGGATTAAGCGGTTTATAAAATGAATGAATGAATTAATGCATTTATATGAAGGTAAGTGGATCGATGGCGTAGTGGTTTGCACATCTGTCCTAGAGCAAGGATGTCCTGGGTTCGAGTCCCCTGGGTTCGAGTTTGGGTGTTTTTAGTGTGGAGTGTGTGTGTTTTCCCCATGTGAGTGTGAATAGCTCTGTGCCTGTGTGTGTGTGTGTGTGTGTGTGTGTGTGTGTCTCGCCCTCCAATTGACTTCCGAGCTGTTCGGGATACCATTGGCCTTCTCCCAGTGTCAGCTGGGATGAGCTGTAGCCTCGTGGTGACCATGGTAAGAGCAAGCAGTTGAGTGAGTGACGAGTATTATGTGCAGTAATAGCACAGCCACGTCGATTCCCTCCTGGATTGTATTGTAAATATTGATTTGTATAAACCGAGGCGCTCAGCCATCGCCAATGTCGGCTCTGTTTGCATCTGGAAGCGATCACAGAGAAAGTGCATTCGGAGCATCGTACGCTTTCCGAGCTGGAGAACGTTTACCCCCCACCCCCACCCACCCACCCCCATTCCTGAGTTGTCAGTGCACATCATCGAGCTATTCTGTAGCAGGACCCGATGGGCTGCTTCACTTCAAAACCTATTCAGGAGCTCGAGAAAGCGTGGAGCAGCGCAAGCGTTTTTCCTGTCACTGCATCACCGCCAGACAAAAGCGCGTCGGAATAAAGGAGGCAAATTCGGATTTCACGAGCTGGAAACATCTCTCCTGATATATTATTTTATTTCTGATAGGATTTTATTTATTCGCATATTCAGCCAAGAATAATGTGCATATATATATATATATATATATATATATATATATATATATATATATATATATATATATATATATATATATATTTTTTTTTTTTTTTTTTTTTTTTTAAATGCATCCTTTACTTGTTTGTTTGCTTGTTGGGGGTAAATAATGGTGACAGGATGTCTGCCACATATAAGATCTCCTCCGCCTGATCGGAGAATTTATTTGAAAGCTTGATCTTTGTTAACCATCCGTTTGTGCTTTTTTTTTGTTGTTTTTTTGGGTTTTTTTTGTTTGCTTTATTTATTTATTTATTTATTTTTTTTGTGGCGTGTGTTTTTGTTTGTAATGGAACACTGAGATAAGAAGCCCTGAGGTGGAATCGCGACAAATTAGTCTTTTATCTCTTTTGCTCCGTCACAATGTTTGTTTTGGATGCAATGAAATCTAAGGTTGTGCTCGCACGTGTGTGTGTGTGTGTGTGTGTGTGTGTGTGTGTGTGTGTGTGTGTGTGTGTGTGTGTGAGAGAGAGAGAGAGAGAGAGAGAGATCTCCACAGAGCGCTTTTATGAAAAAGCGGAGAGGCTTTGTTTATTATGTGCATGTGTAATGAGATACCAGATCAAATCAAAAGATGACCACTATCAGGAAAACACACACACAAACACACACACACACACACACACTCACACACACACACACAAATACTCATCTGTATTCAAATGCAGAAGATTTCGGATTTATGGAAAAGTAAATCAAATCTCTCTTGTCGAGCCTTGTGAAGCTCCTCTCATCCGTGATTGACATGTTGCTGTTTGCCAAATATGACATCACTTAAGCTGGCGCTATAGCCGAGGTGTGTGTGTGTGTGTGTGTGTGTGTGTGTGTGTGTGTGTGTGTGTGAGAGAGAGAGAGAGAGAGAGAGAGAGAGAGAGAATGTTTTCACAGCGATCTTCTGCCGAGGCATGGAGGAGAGAGATAAAACAATCCTGAAGGGGAAATCATTCCGCCCCTAATCAGATTTATTTGCGCGTCCCACTGAGGAGGATTGATGTCTTATCTGTAGTGGAGGATTTCCACCCTCGATGCCGTGACACAGAAACAATCAACACCAAAGTCTCCGGAGCAGTTTTAATTGCACCTTCATGTTTGCATGTCCGTCATAGTGTGCAAAAACAAGAAAAAAAAAAAAAAAAAGGTACAAAACACAGTGATGTGAGCTGCATCTGTATTGGCTTCCCACGCACCGATGTGCTGAGGGAGAACCGCAGCTTGTTGTTGCCACATGGATCTTTTTTTTTTTTTTTTTTTTTTATGATTGGTAAATGTCAGACATCTGCTTTCGCATCCCTCGACAGTCTCAAATGTATTTACACCACACCGCCTGATCACTTTTAGGTCCACCAAGCATCATTTCAGTGGAGATTTGAACCGATACATATCGTAAATAAAATTTAAAAGCCTGTTGTATTTCACTGTCCTGGTTCAGCCTCCAGGGGTCCCCTGGTCCCCTGGTCCCCGGGTCCCTAGGTCTCGGTTTCACACGTTCTCATTTCCACATTTCCATGAGACAGAAATGTTTACTTCTGTGACCTTGGTTAGAAAAAAGAAAATACTGTTACAGAGGATTTAAATTGCAGGTGAGAGCTACAAGATATCAACCCAACATTAAAAAATTCAACCTTTTCATAATTTGATGAATATTCTTCTGCAAAGACGAAAAGAACTGAGAATAAAAAGTTCTGCACTGATAAGTTCTGAACTTTTCAACTTCATTTTCATGAAAAAACAAGTATAAGTAAGTATAAGTAACTATAAGTAGGCATGCAGAATAGGCAGGGCTTAACGGTGAGCGTACAGGATCGGCATACAGAATGGGTGGGCTAATGGGTCGGTGTACAGGATGGGCAGGACTTGGGGTGAGCATACAGGGTGGTCAGGTTTAAGGAGTGAGCTTACAAGAGGGGTGTGATAATGGGAGTGCCCAGGGCTAAAGGGTTGGCTTGTGGAATGACCAGGAATGCGGGGGGAGCTGTTGTAAACTTTATACATGACAATAGTTTTGGAAATAATGAGTCAACGTCTTTATTCTTTGCAATAACGTTCTATATGAGTGGTGGTCCAGGTTCTCGTTTTGACCTCATGGTGCAAACATTTTTGCACAGGAGCAACAAGGCTGTACTTCTTTTAGTGGAAACTCCCCCAACACCCCGCTACCCCTCCCCCGTCTATTTAATCTCATGTAATCAATGTCCATTTTTGATTAAATGGTGGTGAAAATCCTGGTAAAACATTTCCAGTTCATACCATTTTTGTCCGCGATGACCTTGGATCACCTCGAGACGTCTCCCTTCCGCTCCTGGCACACACCGCTCACTTTCATGTCCTGATTAAGTGACACTAAGCCAAACGTCTGCAGCCGGCAGGAGGAGTTTAAAGGAAGGAACAGAGCAATGGCCTTCATCTCGGAGCTAACTGCTTGGCTAACGGAACTATCCGGGACGCGGCAGACCGGAGCGGGAAGCGCTGCTCGGGTTCAGGATTTAAGAGGGAATCACTGAAACGCTTCAGTGACCTCCTGCTGCTGAGATTCCGCGAGTTCCGCACAGGATCAAACGCACAGTCTTGCCCTTCCTTTTTTTTAACCGCTATTACAAAAAAGTAATTAATGGCAACGACACAGCGCTAATGACGACTCGCGTCCTGCAGGGGTTATGAGTTTTTCCGGATTAAATGATTCTTTGTTGAAAAGATTACCGTTTAATCCGTGTCGGGATAAGCGGAACTGGTGGGAACATCGACCGCGCCTTTTAAAAAGGTCTTTCTCACAGGTCATAAGGTCGGATGGTAAAAGATACAAAGCGCAGAAGAGATATCGTTCCGAGACGCGCCTGGAGCTTATCCGCGAGGCCTCGCCTTCTGTTAAAGTACAGGTTACGGTAATTTGAAATCTTCCTTTTGTGAGCACGCAGTGCCAGGAATGTTTGTTGTCTATGATTTAGTAAATTTGCACCACAGGCTTTAAACAGCGCTCGCTCCTGTGCTCAGAGAGAGAAGCTCTGCTAGCTCTCGCGTTTCTGATCCCTGGCAGTCCACAGCAGCTGAAAGCCCCGAGGACGCCGTGATCTGGGGGTAAATATGAGCCAGAGCTGCCTTCACTTCACCACTCAGACATGATGGCTGTATCGATACAGTATCGCTTACTTCCTGCTGTCAGCTCCGTCTCCTAACTAACGCAGGGTGAAATTAAAGCGGCTGTCAGTCCAGGATGCGCTTTTTTATTATTATTATTTTACTCGCGGATTTATTGATTTATTTCTCCTCTTCTTAGATTTTTATAAAATATGATTTTATATAAAACCGACACTTTCTGCTTCCTGCTTTTCTTTATTAAATGATTATTTCTCATTAGCTTGTCGCTGTGCGTTAATGGAAGAGTCAGTTCACCACCATGAGGTATTTTACACTCGGGTTTCTGCGGATCGTCTCACTCGCGGGGCAGTGACGCAAACTACGCTAATAATGAACGTGTCGTTTATAATCAGGGAGATGTTTCCTCACGGGTCTCAGATGTTACTCTTCTAAAAGGATCAGGTCAAGCTGCAGAGGCTGTACATGTCCGGTCGGGAGAGCGTTTGAGACGTGCAGCGCGTACACATTCTCTATACACACACTACACCCTGTGTCTTGCTGAAAATACTGGTTGACACTAACCTCCAGACGTTTCTGTAGCGAAGGCTCGTGTGGGTTTCCTCCAGGTACTCTGGTTTCCTCCCACATTCCAAAGACATGCACGTAAGGCAAATTGGCTGTTCTATATTGCCCCTAGGCGTGAGAGTGACTGTGAATGGTTGTGTCTGTCGCAATACGATAAATTAGCGAGCTGTCCAGGGTCGGCTGATATAGGCTCCAGCCTCCCAGTGACTTTTACAGGATTAAGCAGCTGAGCAAATTAATAGGTATTTCAAGTTGACACTGAGCATTGGGACGGTGGTGTAGTAGTCTGCATGCCTCACAGCAGGAAGGTCCTGGGTTCGATTCCCAGCTCAGGCGTGTCTCTGTAGAGTTTTCATGTTCTCCCCGTGCTTGTGTTGGTTTCCTTCCACAATCCTAAAACATTCACATTAGGCTTACTGGCTGTTCTAACCCGTGTGAGTGTTGGCTCGACGATGGCCTGGTGAAGTGTCCAGGGTGTAACCTGCCCTCACCCCGAGTCGGCTGACATGGGCGCCGGCATCCTGGTGGCCCAAATTCGGATGAAGCGGTTTAGAAAATGGATGAAAGTTGATGCTGTGCGGAGTCGGCCACCCCGAGACCTGAGCACAATTAAGTGGTTCAGTAAATGGATGGGTGGATATGTATGTATAGAAAATTGGCTCACTTTATTTCTCTTGGTCTTTTTATAAAAATCTTCTGAAAATGTTCACCGATAAAGAATCATTTTTATAATCGCGGTGTTTCACGTTTCATACGAAACCGTTTCACCTGATTTCGAACGTTTGCTCTCAACATAATTCACCATCAGATTTTTAATTAAGATTTCAGAAGGGCTGCGCCTTTGAAATTTTCTCTGAAGTTCTGGAGCCTTTTAAAATGACATAATGGTCCGTAATGATCGAGCACAGCTCTGATGCGTTCGTGCAACGTTTGCCGGCTGAGACGAGCCGCCGTCTTCCATTTTTCCACTCAACATGACTTTTAATAGAAAATCCGCAGAAATCACAAAAGAAACCTGGCAATCAGGGACGCACAGAGGTAGAACGTGCGAGTGCAAAAGAGACACGCTGATGTTTTACTGACAGACGCTAACAAACCACATGGGCCCACCCTCTCACTCTTTCTCTCTCTCTCTCTCTCTCTTTCTCTCTCTCTCTCTCTCTCTCTCTCTCTCACTGTCATTTTTTATGCAACATACAATTTGACAGCAGCTTTTTCTCACATCCTCACACCTCAATAGAAACAAACTACTTTCTGCATTTTATTTTATTTTATGTTATTTTTGCATCTCTGGAGGATCATTGAAAGGAAAGCGAGAGATCGAGCTTCCTATCCTCCCCCACTCTCTCTCTCTCTCTCTCTCTCTCTGAATCCCTCTATCTCCCACTAACACCAGACACAGGTGTAGAAGATGGAGTTAATAAGTTGTGCTGTCAAAACCTGAGGTGAAACTGTTGCAGAATGAAATTTTTATATGTAAACCTGTCAGAAGTCACCGCCATACTGCAGTAGTGCCGTTAGCAAAGCTTTTAGCAAATCTTTTTTTTCCCCTCTCGTTTTCGACTGATGGATTCATAAAACTTTTTGTAATCAAATAGCTTTTATGTATTTTTAAGTGGAGTGTTTAACAAAGGCAAACAGATACTACGCTCTGTGCTCGGCTAGTTAGCGTTACGCTAGTAAACTAAATGAAGTGACGCTGAGACAAAACTATTAGGATTATCGACATTTAACTCGGCGGGCGGGCGGACGGACAGACGGACAGACAGAGTATCAGGTTTCTAATTGAATTAGTCGGATGCATCGCCTGCAAAATCCAAATTTTTTGATAATGATTGTGCAGATGAAAATGTGAAGAAATTATGAAAATGAGACCAAACTATTAGAAATATTTATATTTTCAACATACGTCTCATAAAAACCCAACCAAAAGGTCATCCTGACTAAAACTGCCTCGATACACCGAGCATCGGCTGTGAATAAAACAGGTCCTACACTTTGTCCGATAAAGGCGGCAGTATGCGCGACTGAATGAATTGAAATGTCTGTGTAAACAGGAAATGCTATGCTAACACCTTAGCGAAGTAGTTTATCCACATTTCCTCATTTAGATCTGGAAACCCTGAAGGTACAGTGAGAATAAAAAGTAAAGAGCCTTTTCAAAGGTGAAGCTTACCTGCGACGTGTTGCCGGATCACGCAGATATGTCGGAGTAAATATACACTATTACACTTTACATCCACCGCTAACCAAAAAAAGTGTCATGTGATTGTCTGTGAAAACCTCGACACATTTTCTTGAATGTAAAGTACGGCGTCTTCCATCTTGTACGCCGTACAAAATGTGACTACGCAGCGATAGTAAAATTATGACATGACTGTCGGAGGTAGTAACATCTACTTCACTTGTGCTGATAACTTACTGAAAGACTATTTTGATGCTTATGCTAAGAATTAGCTGCTAATAGTGTTCATCGCTTCTGATCAGCTGGTAACACTACAGTGTTTATTAAATATTTATCTGATATCGTTAGCATTTAGCACCAAAGGTTAGCGTTTGGAATCAGTGGTGGCCTGGTGGTAAGGAGCTGGATAGCCAATCCCAAGGTTGGGGGTTCAAGCCCCCCCTGTCAAAAGGTTGTCGCTGCTGTATCCCCACTGCAGCTAACTTGGTTATCAAAGGCCGGCCATGTCTCTCACTGTCTATGGTGTGAAGTTCATGTCAAAAAAAAAAAAAATTGCTGACTTTCAACATGAGTAGCTGCATAGCCATCAGCGTGTTTCTGCCCTGCGATGGCCTGGCGAGCTGTCCGGGATGTACTCTGCCCGAGCCCAGAGTTGCTGAGATGGACACCAGCCTCCCAGTGACCCTAATTAGAATTAAGCAGTTCAGAAATTGAATGGATGAATTTATGAAGTCAGTGAGCCTGAGCAAACATCTATGATTTAGCTTGAGCAGGTAAAACTAACCTAAATAACTTCCACTTGATATAACACTAGTCTTTTTTGGGAATGTTTTTCACTTCAGTCGTGCTTTTCCTCAACTTTTCCGAGAAAAAAATGCATCGAGTTGGAGTGGCACAGAGTGACATAGAGATTAGCACGTCCAGGTCAGAGTAAGAAGGTCCAAGGTTTGAGTGCTGGGCATGGTGAGGGCGTTACTGTGTGGCATTTGCGTGCTCTCCATGTACGCTGGTTCTCCAGGTTTGTGGGTTTCCTCCAGGTACGCTAGTTTCCTCTCACACCCCAAAGACATTTCAGGCTAATTGGGTAATTTTCCAAATCTCCCTCAGGTATAGGTGTTCGGTGATCCCTCGCTACTTCGTGCGTCAGTTTCTGCGGCGTCAGTGCATCGTGGGTTTTTCAAAAATATTCATAGGAAAAAAAGTAAATAAATAAGGAAATTAAGGAAAAAATAGGGGAAAAGTTAAGGAAAATACCACAAAACAAGCATAATTATACAAAAAAAACAAACAAACACACAAAACAAAAGAACAACCCAAAACCCTCCAACAAAACAACGCATCTAAATGTGTGTGTATTTATATTTTATTTAAATCTTATGCATTATTTTTGAATGTTTAATTGTTATTATAAGCATTTATAGCATTGAATATGTATTTATTGATATTATATACACATATACATGTATGTATACATCAGTCAGGAGGGTCGGTCCTACTTCGCGGAAATCGGCGAATGCGAGGGAGGTCTCGGTCCCCATTAACCGCGGAAAGTGAGGGATCGCTGTAAATGATTGTGTGTATTGGCCCTGCAATGGTCTGGCGAGCCGTTCATGATGTAGCCCGCTTTCACCCTGGTTTGGCTGAGATAGGTTCCAGCTTTCATGTGAATCGAGTAGGATCAAATGATTTGGCAGATGAATAAACATATCGAATGGGGACAATGTGATCTCACTGAAATGTCGGCACAAATTAAATCTCTTTCTTTAACATCGCCGACACGATGGAGAAAATGCTGTCAGAATGTGGTCAGGGATTTTGGAAGGAAGGTGACTTACACTAGCAAGGACCGGGTGGTCATTAAATCATTTCTAGATTCTGTCGAGAAGCGAGTCTGCTTTCCTCCGGCATTAATATAAAATTTATCAGGAGGCTCTCGGTGAGGAGCCTACAGAGCGGAATGCGTCCTTTCTTTCTGAGTCTGTGCACGTTTAAGCATGAAGCTATCTCCTCTTTCTTCACCTCCCTGCCACCTTGAACCCATCATCATATCTCTGTATTGCTTCATCTCGCACCGCGCTTCACACTTACGTCCAGCATTCTGATTTATTAATCCTTCTCAACCTTGTACTTTTCCCAAGACATCGGCTCGGTGTGGAAACCAAAACCTGAACAACACAAGAGAGATCGTCTGACTGTGATGATCCTTCAACTCCGTCCACGTCCTGGTTTCGTTGTTTTTCCCATTCGTGTCATGTGTCTGTTCTTTACTTTTAGGAACAACAGCTTCTTTCCCAAGCGCGACACTCACCAGTCTAATTTGTGTTGGTGGAAGGCAACAAACCTTTGTTTAAAATGTTGAATGTCTCGGATTGACTGGTTTGGGTTTTTACTTTCTATTTGGAAGTTCCTTTGCAGCTCGATCATGAAACCAGATTTGAGCAGGTCTTACACAGGACGCTTTTGACTGCAAGTCCAATCCATGTTGGATCACAGTGACCTCAGGCTGACACACTGGAGGTGTTCGCTTTCGATTGAGATTTTTAAGAAGCGTGAAATTTCGCTGCGGTTCTCAAAACCCATCATCGGGCCACCGAAGGTGCCATGTTGTCACCTTTCGCAACATTTCTGAACCTTGTCCAGGATGACCTCATTACAGCTGTCTGCCTTCAGACCTGCCCAGTGTCAGGCTGTCTGCCACACCGCCATTGGATTTTGAGAGTTTTAGCATCGTCAGAACTGCCATCACGTGAGGCTGAACCCTTTAAGGCCCGAATTATTATTATTTTTTTTGCAATTAAAAAAAATATATATCACTAGTTTTTCGTAATCAAATGCCCTAAGGAAACACCACGAATACATTCCTTTCAATAAAATTATAATAACACTAATAATAATAATAACATAATAATAACAAATAATAACACTCTTACAAATCTGTGAACAACACAATCCTGTGCACTCAAGGTCGGCTCACAGCTGACTGAGGCGTGTGGGATCAAGCTGTGTTGCATCAGGTGACGCCACAACGAGTATAGAATGCGGCTAGTAGTTATTTGCATTTTATGAAAGAGAACCATATGGTCCTGCTGGGCGTTAAAGGGTTAAGTGGAGTGTACATGGATTTGTGAGCTCCACTGGAAATTCACAAAGGAATTTGAGTGTGATGATAGAATGTAGCTTGTTTTGCTAATGAAGCGAGAAACTATGTACTACTCTCGCTGAAAATGTGCTGGACCGTACACGCCCACAGCCGTGTTGTGACCTCTATCATTACACGGCATTAAGAGAAAAACTATAAGCAGCATGAGTGACATCCCGGTTCCAACGTAGGGTAAAAGTGCAAAATTAGTATTTGAGGTGAGCTCTCATCACTTTATTACGACTTCGGTGATATGACATCCGAAATCCATTTCACATGCTCCTCGGAATGCCTGAATGTCGTTAGCATCCTAATAAGGAAAGCGCTTTTCTCTGAAAGTCAAAACATTTGTTAGCTTTAATGTTGTTATGTCTGTCTGAGTTTCATATTTATGCAGCAGTGCGTGTCAGGGAAAAAGCGCAAATTCATCCACAAGTCCATTGTCAGTCAGAAAACGTGCCACTGCTGCGGCGCGGTTGTTTGTGTTTGTGCAAAGCTGATGTGCCCGCTAAGCTGGATCGGATGTGCGCGAAACCAGCCA
>CM045740.1:6628312-6638312 GCA_024760905.1 Plotosus lineatus
ACACACACACACACACACACAGGGTAATCTGACCTTTGTATTAATCTCTCAGTGCAATAAGGCAGATTTACTGAGCAGCTGCTCATTTGTGCAGTTCGAGCTGAGTGGCGTCGTGCTCCGTATGTACTGACACAAGAATCATTGTAAGAACATTCCTGCCGTTTTGCTAATATCACCTCATAAACCCGATGAGCATCTGAACGACCGGCTGCCTCCGTTTTTACCAAGTTGTGCGATTTAAAAGGTCAAAAACACCTTCCATTCCTGTGTTAACGAAAAAGAAATGGAAGCTACCTGAAAATAAATGAGCCGCGCTGAGTGACGAGATTACAGCAAGAGCGGAAGAACTTGGGAATTCGAACATTCGCCGATCCTTTTCTTTCTCATTGTGATCTTCCTGTGAATGACTCAGCACTTCCAGTTTGAAAGCAAGCGTGCAAGATACATTTTCAGCCTTCCAAACGTGATTTTTATACATGTAAATATATACATGTACAGTGATACCTCAGCTCACGAACATAATTGGTTCCCAGAAAGTGTGTGTGAGGCGAAAAGTTCGTCTTCCGAACATTTATTTCCCATAAGCAACCATTAAAATGAGAATAATCCGTTCCCAGGTCCCCATAAAACATAATTTTCTACTAAATAAGCCTTAAAACTACACAAAAATATACCTTATTTTATGTATAATAAATGTGCTATTGTATTGTAATTAAAGAAATAAACTGTACTGTATAATAAAGTCGTTTTATTTACCTTTGTGATGGTCGTTGATGGCTTGATGGAATGGAGTGGGAGGAGGAGGGAGGGAGGGACTTACTGTTTGGAAGGAGAGTTTGGAAACGCCTACTGTTTGGAAACACCCTTAGCCACACACGCACCCTTAATAGCTTCCTTGTTCTTAAGGATGGGAGCAATGGTAGACTTAGCGTACTGGTACTGGGACGCTGAGTCACACAAACGCACACCTCGTTCGTGTTTTTCAATGATCTCCGCCTGTGGTGGGGTCTTTTTCAGTCCCATAATAGCAAAAGTACACTCAATATGGTCCAAAATGTCTATCAAACACAAACCACTTCCGCACTCAAATAAAGGGGGTGACGATCTGTGACGCCGTGAGCGTGCGTCAGCTTCTCGTGGCCGCCACCGTGGCACTGTTCGACCGCGTGGTTTGATTCGTCCGTCGAAAACTAGTTCGTCAGCAGAGACAATATGCTCGCAAATTTAATGTTCTTGAGGCGAAAAGTTCGTGAGCTTAAGCGTTCGTCAGCGGAGGTTTTACTGTATATATATATATATATATATATATATATGTGTGTGTGTGTGTGTGTGTGTGTGTGTGTGTGTGGGTGTGTGTGTGTGTGTGTGTATTTATGTTTATTTGTTATTTGTGTGTATATTTATGTGTGTATGTATGATGTATGTATGTATACAAGGATCCTTCACTTTCCTCTGTTAATTGGGACTGAGACCCCCCTCGATCACTGAAATCCCCGAAGTCGGATCAACCCCCCCCTCGACTGACGTATATGTACATGTATATGCGTATATAATATCAGTAAATACACATTCAACGCTCAGTGCTTATAATAACAATTGAACATTCAAAAATAATGCATAAGATGTAAATAAAATATAAATACACACACATAATGGGAAATTGGGTTGGTTTTTTTTGTTTTGTTTGTTTAGGGGGATTTTTTTTTTTTTTTTTTTTTTTTTTTTGCGTACTTGGCCTTGTTTCTGTGGCATTTTCCTTAACTTTTCCCCCTATTCTTCCTTAATTTCTTTATTTTTTTATATCAATGAATATTAAAAAAAACAAAAAAAAAACATGATGCACTGAAACCTCATTAATTGAAGCACGAAGTAGCAAGGGATCCCTATATATATAGTATATATATATATATATATATATATATATATATATATATATATATATATATATATATATATAATATGAAAACCCAAAATTCCTATCTCAAAAAATTAGCATATTTCATCTGACCAATAAATAATGTGTTTTTGAATACAAAAAAAAGTCAACCTACAAATAATTATGTTCAGTTCTGCACTCAATACTTGGTCGGGAATCCTTTTGCAGAAATGACTGCTTCAGTGCGGCGTGGCATGGAGGCAATCAGCCTGTGGCACTGCTGAGGTGTTACGGAGGCCCAGGATGCTTCGATAGCGGCCTTAAGCTCATCCACAGTGTTGGGTCTGGTGTCTCTCAACTTTCTCTTCACAATATCCCACAGATTCTCTATGGGCTTCAGGTCAGGAGAGTTGGCAGGCCAATTGAGCCCAGTAATACCATGGTCAGTAAACCATTCAGCAGTGGTTTTGGCACTGTGAGCAGGTGCCAGGTCGTGCTGAAAAATGAAACCTTCATCTCCATAAAGCTTTTCAGCAGATGGAAGCATGAAGTGCTCCAAAATCTCCTGATAGCGAGCTGCATTGACCCTGCCCTTGATAAAACACAGTGGACCAACACCAGCAGTTGACATGGCACCCCAGACCATCACTGACTGTGGGTACTGGACACTGGACTTCAGGCATTTTGGCATTTCCTTGTCCCCAGTCTTCCTCCAGACTCTGGCACCTTGATTTCCGAATGACATGCAAAATTTCTTTTTATCCGAAAAAAGTACTTTGGACCACTGAGCAACAGTCCAGTGCGGCTTCTCTGTAGCCCAGGTCAGCCGCTTCTGCCGCTGTTTCTGGTTCAAAAGAGGCTTGACCTGGGGAATGCGGCACCTGTAGCCCAGTCCACCGCTTCCACAGGTCCCCCAAGGTCTGGAATCGGCCCTTCTCCACAATCTTCCTCAGGGTCCGGTCACCTCTTCTGGTTGTGCAGCGTTTCCTGCCACACTTTTTCCTTCCCACAGACGTCCCACTGAGGTGGCTTGATCGAGCACTCTGGGAACAGCCTATTCGCTCAGAGATTTCTTTCTGTGTCTTACCCTCTTGCTTGAGGGTGTCAATGATGGCCTTCTGGACAGCAGTCAGGTCGGCAGTCTTCCCCATGATTGCGGTTTTGAGTAATGAACCAGGCTGGGAGTTTTTAAAAGCCTCAGGAATCTTTTGCAGGTGTTTAGAGTTAATTGGTTGATTCAGATGATTAGGTTAATAGCTCGTTTAGACTACCTGAACATGATATGCTAATTTTTTGAGATAGGAATTTTGGGTTTTCATGAGCTGTATGCCAAAATCATCAGAATTAAAACAATAAAAGACCTGAAATATTTCAGTTGGTGTGCAATGAATCGAAAAATATATGAAAGTTTAATTTTTATCAGTACATTACAGAAAATAATGAACTTTATCACAATATGCTAATTTTTTGAAAAGGACTAGTATATATATATATATATTGTGTGTGTGTGTGTGTGTGTGTGTGTGTGTGTGTGTGTGTGTGTGTGTGTGTGTGTGTGTGTGTGTTAGCATTATAGCCTTGAGTAGCTCAAATCATTTAAATTTGAGATGACTTACAGCAGAGGGATGTTTACCCCCCCAGTGGCCCTGTTACTCCAACATTCAATGGTTCCAAAACCATCTACCCTTCCCCTTCACTGTTACTTATCTAAAATAACAACCTTAATTTATTTCTGTGTAAATGAGGGAGTGAAATAAACATAAATAATAACATTACTCACTCGGGTAATGGGGAGGCTGGAGCCTATCTCAGTCGAACCCAGGTGAAGGCAGGGTACACCCTGAACATCTCGTCATACCAGCCTCTCTATAGCCAGTCACATTCACACTCACACCGCGGGGCAATTTTGAACAGCCAGTTAAGCCCACTGTGCATGTTTTTGGGTTGTGAGAGAAAGCCCGAGTACCAGAGGAAGCGCACACATGCACGATGAGAACATGCGACCTTCACCCACAAACACCCAGCCCTGGAACGTGAGCCTAGGACCTTCCACTATGCTATTATATTTATGAAAGAATTATATGAATATATGTAAAAGATACTGTATATAAAATGTTTTTTCGATAAATATATTATGATGATGATGCCTATGACTGGACAAAAAAAATGCATCATGTGACTGCAGTATAATTCCACTCTGAGGAAATGTATTATGTTAAAAATAAAATTTCTGATGAATATGAGATGATGTCATCAGGATCAAAAGCTTTAATATGATGAGATTACATCAGGAGGAGATAGTAAGTCATAGCTGTCTATCTTGTGTGTGGTTTGGAACACAGCCCACAGCGATGTGGTTGTGTAGCCCGAGGTGTAAAACCGGTGGTTTTCATTAAAGAGAAAATGAGATGGGGACCATGTGGTTATGGGCGGAGCCTTTTATGGATCGCTTGACATCCTTGTGAATAGCAATTTGGGGTCAGTTTGTGTTTTCCGTGGCATTATCTTCTTCGTTAATGATTGTTAAAGACGTGATTCGAAATTATTTTACATCTTGTGTGAAGTTGTTCTGAGTGGTAGAGGAGAGAGAGAGAGTTGGGGAGGGGTAGGCGAGGTGGGTGAAGGGTGAAGGCGGTAGGGGGGCTTGGTGCTTGCAGATGTAATTAAAAGTTTAATCAGTGTTGCTCGCTATAATTTTGCATGAGATTGGGTTTAACCTTTTGACCTTTAATTACACTTTCATTGTACTACCAGTCTGAAACGCAACTAATTACCAAATCAGTTAAATTAATGGCTTATGACATGAAAGCTTTATTATTGTTGTTGTTGCTGTTGTTGTTCTTATATATGTAAATCTGTCACTGTTGGATCAGATAAGCGAGAGTATGTGTTGAATTCAGTTCTATATTTATAGAGTTCACAAACCATTCAGTCACTCAAAGAAGCTGCAGCGTGTCCCACAGTCATCCTTCATCGGTGCGAGAATTTACCATCTGCTTCATCAGCACGAACATCGATACTGGTGGCAAACCTAATATTTCTCATCTGGAACTGTTTGGTACTGGAAATATTTCTCAACATCATCTCAAAATTAGTGTTACGTCATCTCAACGTTATCTCGACAATATCTGAACGTTATCTCAACATAATCAAAACATCATAACATCATCTCAAAATCCTCTCGTCATCTCAACATATCTCGACAATGTCTGAACGTTATCTCAACATAATCAAAACATCGCAACATCATCTCAAAATCTTCATGTCATCTCAACGTTTTCTCGACAATGTCTGAACGTTATCTCAACATAATCAAAACATCGCAACATCATCTCAACATATCTCGACAATGTCTGAACGTTATCTCAACATAATCAAAACATCGCAACATCATCTCAAAATCTTCATGTCATCTCAACGTTTTCTTGACAATGTCTGAACGTTATCTCAACATAATCAAAACATCGCAACATCATCTCAAAATCTTCACGTCATCTCAACATTATCTCGACAATGTCTGAACGTCATCTCAACGTTATCTCAATATAATCAAAACATCGTAACATCATCTCAACATTAGCGTCACGTCATCTCAACGTTATCTCAGTATCATCTCAGTCTTATCTCAGGATCATCTCAATGTCATTTCAACATCATCTCAGTGTCATCTCAATATTATCTTCACATCATAACATCATCTCAACATCATCTCAGCATCATGTCAACATTTCAATATTATCTTAACATCATCAAAACTTCTCAGCATCATCTCAGCGTCATCTCAACCACATCGCAATATTATCTTACCATCATAACGTCAGCTCGACATTATCTCAACATTATTGCAAGATCATCTCAGTACCATCTCATCATCTCAGCGTCATCTCAACATCTCAATATTATCTTATCATCATAACATCATTTCAACATCATCTCAGTATCAGCTCAGTGTCAGCTCAACCACATCTCAATGTTATCTTAACATCATAATGTCATCTCAACATTATCTCAGCATTATCGCAACATCATCTCAGTGTCATCTTAACATTATCTTAACATCATAACATCACCTCAACATCATCCCAGAATCATGTCAACATTTCAATATTATCTTAACATCATCGAAACATCATCTCAACATCATCTCAGTGTCATCTCAACCACATCTCAATATTATCTTACCATCATAACGTCAGCTCAACATTATCTCAGCATTATTGCAACATCATCTCAGTACCATCTCATCATCTCACCGTCATCTCAACATCTCAATATTATATTATCATCATAACGTCATCTCAACATCATCTCAGTATCAGCTCAGTGTCATCTCAATCACATCTCAATGTTATCTTAACATCATAATGTCATCTCAACATTATCTCAGCATTATCACAACATAATCTCAGTATCATCTCAGCGTCATCTCAACATCTCAATATTATCTTAACATCATAATGTCATCTCAACGTTATCTCAGCATTATCACAACATAATCTCAGTATCATCTCAACATCATCTCAACATCATTTCAATATCGTCTCAATATCATCTCAGCATCATCTCAGCAACATCCCAACATTATCCTGTTAACATCAAAATATTATCTCAACATTATTAGGTTGCCAGTAAAGGGAGTGTTGCTGATTTGTCTTCCTTGTACTTGAGGTGTGGCTTCTGTGTCAATCTAAGAAAAGGAGGTATGGTTTCTAAATCCCCCATCACATTACATGAATAAGGTGTGGCCTCTGCGTAAGTCTAAGTAAATATGGTTCAGTTCTCCTGTGAATGAGGTGTGGCGTCGGTGACAATTTAATAGGGTGTGATGCTCTACCTGTCAGTTTACATGAAGGACGCATGACCTCTGTGTCAGTCTAAGTTTTGGGAATATGATTCTCTACCTGTCAGTATGAAGGAGGTGGGGCCTCTACATCTGTCTGAGTAAAAGGGGTGTGGTTTTCCATGCCCAATTAAATCATGGTGTGAGGTGTGGCCCTTATGTCAGTTTAGGTAAAAGGGGGTGTGCTGTCAGTTCACATGAAAGAAGCATGGGGCGTAGTTTCAAATGCCCCGCCTATTTTCATCAAGTAGGTGTGACCTCTGTGTAAGGGTGTCGTACCCTGCCTGCCGGTTTACATGAAGGAAACATGGAATCTGTGAAGGTTGAAATGAAGGGGGTGTAGCTTTGTGAAAAAGCCGTGGCCTCTCTGTCAAGCTAAGGCTGCTTTTGGATTGGCCACTTGTCCTCTCACTCACGCGTGATGTAATGTTCACACTCATTGGGAGATAAGGAAAAAACATTGCAGCTACAGTACCGCCCACGCTGGCTCCATACCTCCAGAAACACCAAATAAATATGTTATAATGATATTAAACAGGATTATTATTATTAATAATAATAATAATAATAATAATAATAATAATAATAATAATCGCAGATAGAATTGGAGTTGGTGTTGTGATTTCTGTGGCCTCGTTGGCTGTCCCTCTGGGTTTCAGCAAGCTGCTACATATCCTGTTGCCAGAGAGTCCAAATCCATGTTCCTCTAATTAAATCCTTATTAACTCTGTTTCGTAAACAAACACCAGAACGTGACTCTTCACAACGATGGCATTATAGTTTACTACAGAAATCTGTACACGTTAATTATAACGTACTGAGAGTCTACTGGAGACGCCTACGCCAGCATGATGGGGATGCGGCAGGACATCGGCTTTTATGTACTCATCTTGAGGATTACATCATCGTGACTGAGGGCTCTTGTTCTTCCTCTTATACAGGACAAGCTGCAATGCATGATGGTCTACATGGACTGAAGAAGGGTGTATTGCATGCCCACGTATAGTAAACTAAATGTACAGTTCAAAATTCGAACAGGGGGAAGTGGACATTTTAAATGCAGCGTAATTAAAGGACGCTTGGTGTCAGTCACCCTGCAGAAGGTTTGGATTACATTCCTGTCTGTTTTGCTAAAAGAGGCGTGGTCTCAGTCAGTCTATATGGAGGTTTGGCTTCCATTCCTGTCAGCTTCCCTAAAGCAGGCGTGGCCTCAGTCAGTCTCTATGGAGGAGATTTGGTTTCCATTCCTGTCCGTTTTCCTAAAGGAGGCGTGGCCTCAGTCAGTCT
Source organism: Plotosus lineatus (assembly GCA_024760905.1). Lineage (NCBI taxonomy): Eukaryota > Metazoa > Chordata > Actinopteri > Siluriformes > Plotosidae > Plotosus > Plotosus lineatus. Next base: position 6,636,316 of record CM045740.1, read on the forward strand.
ATATGGAGGAGGTTTGGTTTCCATTCCTGTCTGTTTCCCTAAAGCAGGCGTGGCCTCAGTCAGTCTCTATGGAGGAGATTTGGTTTCCATTCCTGTCCGTTTTCCTAAAGGAGGCGTGGCCTCAGTCAGTCTATATGGAGGAGGTTTGGTTTCCATTCCTGTCTGTTTCCCTAAAGGAGGCGTGGCCTCAGTCAGTCTCTATGGAGGAGATTTGGTTTCCATTCCTGTCTGTTTCCCTAAAGGAGGCGTGGCCTCAGTCAGTCTCTATGGAGGAGATTTGGTTTCCATTCCTGTCCGTTTTCCTAAAGGAGGCGTGGCCTCAGTCAGTCTATATGGAAAAGGTTTGCTTTCCACTCCTGTCTGTTTCCCTAAAGGAGACGTGGCCTGAATCAGTCTATATGGAGGAGGTTTGGTTTCCATTACTGTCCGTTTCCCCATAGGCTGCGTGGTCTCAGCCAGTCCATATAGATGAGGTTTGTTTTCCGTTTCTGGTCGTTTCCATGAAGGAGGTGTGGCTTCTGACGGTATACGTGAAGAAGGTTTGGCCTCCGTTACTGTCTGTTTCCTTGAAGGAGGTGTGGCCAGTGTCTCCACCTCATCTTTTTATAAACTCAGTTGATTTTAATTCTGAGTGTAAATGATATTTCCGTACACGCTGATAGTCGCATGTTATCTCTTCAGGACGAACAACCAGCAGATCCAGGACATTTAAAATATTGACGAAGACTCGGCGCTCTGCTTTGGTGTGCTGTTTTCACGCCTCAGAAAAGAGAAAATCATTCTAAAATGAAAATTGAATTCAATCAGCGTTCCTCTTTGTCTGGCCCAAAACAGTTTGACGTGCCAGTGCTCTTAATTAAACAAAAAAGACGAATACACTGACCTTTTCTAAACACATTTAGAAAGAAAAAACACGCCAACCAATTTGTGAAGTTCTTAATTACTCGTGCTGAGATTCTCCCGAGAGTTTAGCGCCGCACGTTGATTAATCTCACGCCGTGGACTCGTCATTTCTCTTCAAAGAGTCTATACAGGACTGATGTGTCTGCATCTCTCTATTTATCCCTCCATTCATCGCTGTCTAGTTATCCATCCGGTCATCTCAGCATGTCTGTCCATCTTTCATCTGTCCCATTATCTTTCTCTACTCATCGTGCGTCTGTTTGTCTCTGTTTGTCCATCTATTCATCTCTGGACATCCATCCATCACTAATCTCGGTTTATCCATCCCTCAATCCCTTCTTCTCTGTCTCTGTCTATTAATCAAGTCATCTGTCTCTCTGTCCATACATCTTTTTCTGTACATCTGTCTATTCCTTTCTGTCAGTCCGTTATTCATCTCTCCATATCTGTCCATCCATTCATCTTTCTTTATGAATCCATCCATTCACATATTCATCTATGAATTCATTCCACAATTTATCTATTAAGTGATTAATCTCTGTCTGTTTGTCCAGCATTCACATGTTCATCTGTTTATCCATCCATCCATTTGTTCATTATTCTCTGTGTATTCATCCATCCATCCATCCATCCATCCATCTACTTATTTATCTTTCAATGGTTATCCTTCTGTTGTTTTCCATGAATCCATCTATTGATCCATCCATCCATCCACCTATTATCATCCTCTGTACATCCACCATCCAACCACCTATTCACCATCCTCTGTACATCCACCATCCATCCACCTATTCATCATTCTCTGTACATCCACCATCCATCCACCTATTCATCATCCTCTGTACATCCACCATTCATCCAGCTATTCATCATCCTCTGTACATCCACCATTCATCCAGCTATTCATCATTCTCTGTACATCCACAATCCATCCAGCTATTCATCATTCTCTGTACATCCACCATCCATCCAGCTATTCATCATTCTCTGTACATCCACCATCCATCCACCTATTCATCATTCTCTGTACATCCACCATCCATCCACCTATTCATCATTCTCTGTACATCCATCATCCATCCAGTTATTCATCA
>CM045740.1:6640812-6643312 GCA_024760905.1 Plotosus lineatus
CCTACGGAAGGATCTACTCAGAAAATCATATATATATATATATATATATATATATATATATAGATATATATATATATATATATATATATATATATATAAAACACGATTTTTAATTCCGCTCAGCCAGATTTTGGCTTGAAATCCAAGTGTAATGGTGCTAATTAGATTGAAAAGTTTGTGTGTGGAAAGCGTGCTCCATCAGCCTGATGAGGTAATTGAATCTTTCATACAGAGCATCTCTTATTTCTGAAAGACATTAAGTGTCGGATTCAATCCGCACCAAACAAAGAACCGCGCTCTTTAACAGACGGACAAAGGGACAGCGGGATTATCATGTGAATCACGCCGGGGCCGGCGCTCAGAACGTATTACGGTGCATAATAAAACATTGAGTATCTCTCAAGCTGCGCTGTGACAGAACGCTTCCGTATTTCTCTGGTGAACATCACGGCCGGAAATGGAGACGATGTGCTTGCGTGATATCCGTAACCCTCTGAGTAGAACATGCAGTTTCATTCTACTGGAATGGATTCCATCATTGTTTCCGTACTGTGTGTGTGTGTGTGTGTGTATAAAATTGTATTTCCAACTTTTAATCACAAGTTTGTTGCCGTTTCCTCCAGCATTCATCCCCATTTTGATCATATATTCATGTATTTATATATTTATAACCGAGCGGCTCAACTGCGTTTTCTCCAATCCAATAAAAAAATCCATCAATTATGAAAAGCGAATCAAATTGAACCAAATTATATTTCTCTAATACAATTCCATCATTCTTCACTCTTCATATACTGTGTCGAAATTGTATTATTTAAAGCTGAAAGGGGTGGCGGCGATAACACGGCTTCCAAAGTAAAGTATTAATTGGGTTATTATCGCGCCACCGTCATTAAAAGATAACATTTTTACAGCCTGATGTATTTTGTATGTTCGATTCTTTGTCAGTTTTTGACAGACATCCTGACCGAAGAATATTTACCGAAGAAAATGATTAAATAAAGCTCGGTTCGTGTGTGCACGCGTCGTGCGCACGCTCAGTTCTGTCGTTTGCTTCAGTGACCAGTGAGTTCGTTCCGAATTTATTAATTCACATTGTTTGGGAATTCGTTCTCAATTTTCTTACAAAGAATCCAAAAAAATTGTGAAAACACAGAATTTTATTCACGTTATCAGACAGAAGCAGCAGACACACAAGAAGTGACAATCGAATCGCTTCGCTGACGAACTACATTGCGATCGGCGCACTAGGAACATGAACAGCTTTACTGTTGATTGATGCCTAGGTAACCCTCTCGCGCCTGTTTAAAAATCTTTCCAACTTGAACTGTGAGCCACTTTTCTACAGTCCGTCAGTAAGAGCTGTTGTATATATATTATCTCATTATCATAAACAATAGTTTATTATCATCAACAGCCATCATTTCCTGAACCGCTTAATCCTAATTAGGGGCGCAGGGAAGCTAGCATTAATCCCAGCCGACTCCAGGTTAGAGCAGAGTACACCCTGGACAGCTCACCAGGCCATCATAGGGCGTAAACGCGCTGACAGCTTTGCAGCTACTCTTGTAAAAAGTCAGCGATGGTTCTTTTACCTGAACCGCACTCCATAGACAGTGAGAGACACGGCCGGCCTTTCATAACCCAGTTAGTGCACCGGGGGGACAGCAGTGACGACCTGTTGATAGTGGGGCTTGAACCCCAACCTTGTGATCAGTGATCTAGCACCTTTACCACCAGGCCACCACTGCCCTGCTCAAAAATTAATGTACGCAGTTAATTTAAATTTTATTATTTACAAAGCATATCATGAATTGTATTAATTATTTTAATAACTTGCTCACCATAATATTTATATACAGTATACACCACTACAGTACTTTATTTTTTCAAAGCCAATTAATCCTAATTAGGGTTGCAGGGAGGCTGGTGCCTATGTCAGCTGACTCTGGGTGAGGGGCAGAATGCACCCTGAACAGCTCACCAGACCATTGCAGGCCTATTCATATATGATTTACGCCTTCTGGTTCATGATGCACAAGCGTCTCCATTGTATTCTCGCCGTGTGATGATAATAATAATAATAATAATAATAATAATAATAATAATACACCCCCCACAGTGTCGGGATGGACACCAGCCTCCCCCGTGACCCTAATTAGGATTATGCGGTTCAGAAAATGACAGAATGAATGAATTCTTCTATTTTTCGAGATTAATTCTGCTCCTTCTCTCCAATAACGCGAGTAAAATAATTTTTGAGCGTGCAATCTCCCCCCAAGGTTAAAAATCCATTTCTGGGGAACATTGCGTTTAGGCGGAGTTTAAATTAATATATAATAGTAGTGCACTCACTCGATAGTTGGCAGCAGCCATTACCTTGACGCTTTTGTATGGGGTGCAAGCAGTCTTTTGTGGCTTGACCATCAAAAACGTAAAACATTTGTGATCAATCCGAATTAATTTTGAGCCGTGAATTTTTTTTCTGAGATGAATTAAT
>CM045740.1:6650812-6670812 GCA_024760905.1 Plotosus lineatus
GTGTGTGTGTGTAGATGTGTGTGTAGTTCAGTGTGTGTGTGAATGTAGATGTGTGTGTAGGTGTGTGTGTGTGGGTGTAGATGTTTGTGTGTGTGTGTGTGTGTGTGTGTGTGTGTGTGTGTGTGTGTGTGTGTGTGTGTGTGTGTGGCTGCAAATATAAATGATTTGTACTCGTTCAGGGCTGTGGTGCCTTTACTTTTGCACTAATCTGGCCTTTTTTGGAGCGAGTCGAACATTAACCGTGTGCAGCGTTGGTAGGAATAATCAGCCACGCCCATGAGGCTACAGGAAAATAAAGCATAAGTATATTTGTATTGTTGAAGAAGGAAGTTAATATCTTCATGAAATGTGAACAATTCCAGCTTGTCATGTGACTTTGTTTTGCTGAATCCGTCGCCACTCTCCCTCCTCAGCTCGCTCTTGAACCGACACTTAAATCTCCCTGAAATCTGTAATTAATACAAATAACTCGAGGAAAACATTTAAAAAGCAGCGGTTATGGGACCGGTTTACATGAATAAGAAATCAGAGCATCCTCTCGGGATTGCGCTTCTCTCATCATCGCCATCACTCTCAAGTCAACAAGCCAGAAACATCTCTGTGTTTTATTATTTATAAATAAACGTCAAGTGTAATTCAGTCGTACCAGATTTTTCAGCGATATCTACTTCATCAAGCCATGCATGACATCACCGCATGTTACAGAACGGCTTGAACAGGTTCAAACGAAGGTTGCGAGTTGGGAAGGTTTCTTTTTCTCCAAAGGAAGTCCCAAAACATTTGGATGGTATAAGTGACACCAACACCAAGCACGGCATCCTGGGTAAATTCTGTGTGTTCCTGGGTTTTGGGAATTTTTTTTTTTTTTTTTTTTTTTTTCATTTTAATGCGTGGCAGGTTTACTTACCAAATAACCTTAAATACAGAGAAAAATTCATCGTATAAAATAAAACCTTGGTGGGTATGACAGTGGAATAGCAGTTAGTACGTCCACCTCAGCGGTTTCAAATTGCCCCTACTTGTGAGTGTGAGTGCGAATGCTTGTATGTGTGTGTGTGTGTGTGTGTGTGTGTGTGTGTGTGTGCGTGTGTTGAGCCTGCGATGGTCTGGTGAGCCGTTCAGGGTGGACCCTGCTTTCACCCAGGGTTGGCTGAAATAGACTCCAGCCTCCCGGCTACTCCAGTTGGATAAGCGAACAATGAGGGAATGAGTCAATAAAGACATGGTCAATATTTCACGCTGAAAAGGGGAGGAGTTATAATTACAATCAAGGTACGGAGTGTGTTTATGGTTAAAGAGGGTCTCCGTGTGACTGCATTATAAAATAATAAAGGAAAATAACGTCTGAGTTATAAATACACACAATGATTCAAGGTTAAATCTAATGAGCAGAGTAATTCTGTGTGTGTGTGTGTGTGTGTGTGTGTGTGTGTGTGTGTGGTTATTAGTGTACGTTGCAGTGTGACCTTGCTTGTTGAAAAGGTGCTGGATAAATGAAACACATCAGTACATGTAAATGAAGGTATTTTTTTTTAATATACATCTATAAATAAAGGTCGTTTGGGTCGCCTCGTAATATCTCGCTCATACCGTCGGGCTGAACCTGATCCAAAGTCGTCTGATTATATTAACAGTGAAAACTTAACACAGCAGAAAATTCCCAGTTTATTTTTATTTCTGTTTCTTCTATTTTTATCATAACTGTAATTGATGTTTATGAGGATTAGGAATGAGTACATCAGAGGGACAGCACATGTGAGAGGTTTTGGAGACAAAGTCAGAGAGGCTAGATTGAGATGGTTTGGACATGTACAGAGGAGGGATAGTGAGTATATTGGTCGTAGGATTCTGAGGTTGGAACTACCAGGCAGAAGGCCCAGAGGAAGACCAAAGAGGAGATTTATGGATGCGGTGAAGGAGGACGTGAAGGTAATTGGAGTAAGAGAAGAAGATGCAGAGGATAGGGTGAGATTGAGGCAGATCATTTGCTGTGGCGACCCCTGAAGGGAACAGCTGAAAGGAAAAGAAGAAGAAGAAGAAGAAGAAGAGGTAGTTGATGTTCATGAGGTGTTCTTCTTCTTCTTCTTTTACTTTCGGCTGCTCCCTTCAGGGGTCGCCACAGCAAATCATCTGCTTCCATCTCACCCTGTCCTCTGCATCTTCTTCTCTTACTCCAATTACCTTCATGTCTTCCTTCACCACATCCATAAATCTCTTCTTTGGTCTTCCTCGAGGCCTTCTGCCTGGTAGTTCCAACCTCAGCATCCTACTGCCAATATACTCACTATCCCTCCTCTGTACATGTCCAAACCATCTCAATCTAGCCTCTCTGACTTTGTCTCCAAAACGTCTCACATGTGCTGTCCCTCTGATATACTCATTTCTGATCCTATCCATATGTTAATGAGGTGTTGAAATAATTAATCTCTATGGCTACAACAAGTTGTTGTTGTTGTTGTTTTTGTTTTAATAAATGTAAATTTACTCCTGACTACTTTTTTTTTTTGGTAAACCATGTTTTCCAAGAGCACACTGAGAGCGCAAACCTCCACAAAGCCCAAGAATCCCATGTGAAACAAAATGGTAAGAATGATTTAAAAGAAAATGTATAGGCCCTGCAGTGGTCTGGCGAGCTGTTTAAGGTGTACCCTGTACTTGCCCAGAGTCGGCTGAGATACACTATAGCCTCACCATGACCCCAATAGGATTGAACTGGTTTGGAAATTAAATAATTAACTAATAGTTATTCATTCATGCCGAGGCAGTGATGGTCTAGTGGTATAGGGCACAGGATCGCTGATCCTAAGGTTGGGGGTTCGAGTCCCCACAAGGTTGTCACTGCCCCCCCCAGTGCAGCTAACTGGGTTATCAAAGGCGGGCCATGTCTCTCACTGTCTATGGTGTGAGGTTCATGTAAAAGAACCATTGCTGACTTTCGAAAAGAGTAGCTCCAAAGTCGTCAGCGTGTTTCTGTCCCTTGTTAAAAGGTTGTGACAGGAAGGGCATCCGACGTAAAAACCTCTGCCAAATCAAAGCGTGCGAATCAGATGATTCGCTGTGGCGACTCCCGAGTAAAAGGGAAAAAAGCCAAAAGGAAAAGAAGAAGATTCATTCATGCATTTTTTCGTTCATCATCATCATCAGTTCATTCTCTGTGACCGCTTAATCCTAATTAGGGTCACGGGGGTGCTGGTGCCCATCCCAGCCGACTCCGGGCGAGGGCAGAGTACACCCTGGACAGCTCACCAGGCCATCGCGGGGCGGAAACACGCTGACGACTTTGCAGCTCCTCTTGTCAAAAGTCAGCAATGGTTCTTTTACATGAACCTCACACCATAGACAGTGAGAGACATGACCGGCCTTTTATAACCCAGTTAGTGCACTGGGGGGACAGTGACAACCTTATAGAGGTGGGGCTTGAACCCCCAACCTTTGGATCAGCGATCCAGTGCCCTATACCACTAGGCCACCACTGCCCTCATTCATTTTTTAAAACACTTATCCTAATTTGGCTTGCAAGGAGGCTGGAGCTTATTTCAGCCAACTCTGGGTGAATGCAGAGCACACCCTGAACAGGTCACCAGACCACTGCAGGTCCAACATACTCATCCACCTCACCTAGTGGGGATTTGGAACAGCCGATCAGCCTGGGTGTGCATGTTTTTGAGCTGTGAAAGGAAACCGGGGTCCGCGGAGGAAAAGCACGGAGAAAACATGCAAACTCCATCCAGAACCAGCCGAACTGGATCAGGGAATCAAACCCACAACCTTTTCGCTGTGAAGTGGATGTGCTAATCACTGTGCCGCTCTTTATTTATTTATATGTTTGTTTGCATGTTTTTATTTGATGTAAGGCATCTTCAGTGTCAACCCCTCCAACAAACACACACACACACACACACACACACACACACACACACCGATCATACTATGCTTTGTTCGTGCTTTCCTTTTGAATTCGAGATCTCTGTTCCTGTTGTTATTTGATGCAAAATAACCTTTTATTTATGCATAAAACATGCTGGTTTCTGGATGAAGCGTCTCCTCGCAGAGAAAATGAGTTTTACTCCAAGCAAATTAATGCCATTTCCAGGCGATTTGCTAATGAACAATGTGCAGATAAGAGGTCGTGGTTAAATTACCCTGTCCTCGCTTTGCTAATGTTGCGTTAACTGTCACAGTAGCGTCTGTTTATTCGTGCATGCAATCCATGTGTGTGTGTGTGTGTGTGTGTGTGTGTGTGTGTGTCTGCATGTGTGTGTGTGTGTGTGTGTGTGTGTGTGTGTGTGTGTGCATAATATTAGCAAGGTCTCATGCAAGTGGTAGCCTAAGTGTCCTTGGAAAAGTTATCTGAGGCCAGCGAGGGATGAGAGGCTGCGGTGTAGCTCCGTATTGATCTCCCGCTTAAACCAGCAGCCACCAATCAGCTCTTTCGTCCAATCAGATTAGAGCTTTTAGCATCATCGATCGGAAGACGGAGGGATTTAAAATCCAAATGACAGCATCGAGGCTTAGAAGGAAAACATAACATCAGGTTCACTCAGACCGTCATCGTTTTCAGGAATAAACGCTTGATATGTTGATAGAAAAGTGGCAGTTATAAGAAATATGGACACGTCTGAATGTTCCGTGAATAAATAATTATTCGGTTTCAAGGTAAAAACCCTCAATATGAATTATTGCATCCTTTAGAATGATGCTCAGGTGATCTGATGCTCATGTTATGGTGTTATAGAGACTCATTATTGAGCTAGATACACCGGAAAAAGGCCTGCGTACCATTTTAAATCCACATCACCGAGCGGTAACTCGGCCTCATATTTTTACGATGCAGCAGCAGCGCAGAATTCTCCACATCTGCCTGAACTCCACTCCCTCTTTTCTTCCACTACCTCAAAAATAATGTGCTCTGATTCTTCTGTTTGGAATAAATCAAATCAGAAAAGCTGCAAGGCCGCAAAACCATTTGTGTGTATGTGTGCGTGTGTGTGTGTGTGTGTGTGTGTGAATATATACACACACAGTGGTACCTCATTTTACGAAATTAATCCGTTCCAGAAGTAGTTTCCTAACCTGGATTTTTCGTAAGTTGAGCCACATTTTACATGTAAAAGGCCTGATTATAAAAGTATACCTTTGAAGGCCTCCTTCTGCTCAATATCGGACCGATGGGAGACGGATTTTGGCCATATTCCTTTGCGATATCACTCAACCGCATGCCACGAGCCCGCTTCTTCTTTTCACTCGCACTAGGAATTACTTTCACCGGGAATCACACGCGCGCACATATGTGTGTGTGTCTGTGTGTGTGTGTGTGTGTGTGTGTGTGTGTGTGTGTGTGTGTGTGTGTGTGTGTGTGTGTGTGTGTGTGTGTTGACTATGTCTTCTTAGAAGTTATAATCTTACAAATGTTTATGCAAGGTTAAAAGCCTAAGCCAAAAAATAAAGTTGCAATGAGCACACTCGAAAAACTCACGAAACAACAGTAACTCTGTCATTTACACGAAAAGCATCATGGGTATTATGGAGATGCAGCTCCATAATAGCCAATGGGAGGGAGCTGCATCATGTGTATTATGGAGATGCAGCTCCCTCCTAGCTAATGGGAGGCCAGCAGAGCAGGATGTTGGGAGATAGCCAATGGGAGAGCAACTCGCACATTGTTTGAATTTTTGAGATGGCGCGTTTTGTAATGTGAATTTGTTTCGTATCCAGAGATGGAAATTTTAGGTAAATGCATTTCATAACCTGGATTTTTTGTTTGTTGGGTCTTTTGTAAGATGAAGTACCACTGTATATACATATATATATGTGTGTGTGTGTGTGTGTGTGTGTGTGTGTGTGTGTGTGTGTGTGTGTGTGTGTGTGTGTGTGTGTGTGTGTGTATATATATGAGTTCTCTCTTTCCTGGATTCGGATTTTCATATTTTACAACTCTCTTTGCTTAACTGAGTATGCATGGTAGATCCGAGCAGATAGTTAATTCATCTCTATGTATGAGACTTGCACCCATGCTAGTAGGCTCATGCTTCTGACCAACCATATTTGCTTCGGGTTACAAAAGTCCGCAAAACAGTGTAAACACAAAGATCACAGAAACGAAGTCTTAACACAAGAGTAAAATGCTGTATAACTGACATATATATAACTGGAAGGAGGGGCATGTTCAGTCTGTCGTTTGTAAACAATGGATGCAGCGTCATTACATCAGCGTACTACTTAGGTACGTCTAAACTCAATTTGATTTTTTTGGGAAAAAAAACGTTAAAAACGTAAAGACGTAAAAGCAAAAACTCCAGTCTTCTATGGAAAATTACTGACCCCCACAGCTGAGTCACACCACGTGACTCTCTTCTAGTATGTTTATATTTACTCGTAATAATATATATATATTTATATATATATATATATATATATATATATATATGTTAATATATATATTTATATATATATATATATATATATCTATATATATATACATATACAGTCCGCCCCCAATTTATGGAATTAATCCGTTCCAGAGCCCTTTTCGCACAGCGGGGATTTCGTAAGTAGGGGTCGCACCTTACATGTTAAATGCCTAATTCGTTCCAAGGCTCCAGTCCTTGGACTGGATAAACCCCATAAACCCTTTAAAAATGATAAAAGTATACCAATTTTATATGAAATATGTGTTAAAAGTAAAAGAAAATTATTTATTAAACCATTTAAACATTTTATGAACATATTAAAACATTCTATTAACATATTTATTAATTAAACTCTCTCTCTCTCTCTCTCTAGCTGTCTTTCTCTCTCTCTCTCTCTCTCTCTCTCTCTCTCGTGTGCGCTGCGGGCCACGCCCACAAGACGTGAATTCAAAGTGCATTCCCTGCTTGACAAACTCAACTTTAATTTGATTCCTTGAGGGATCGGAATTCCAGAGGAGCTCAAATGCACCCACATTTATTAAACATTTACTGAATTAAAACAACTTAAAAAACTAAACTAAAAACTAAAGCATGAAGCTTCCTTCTGTCTCTATCTGGGAGGCCAGCGGGGCGGGATGTTGACAGACAGCCAATGAGAGAGCAACTCGCGCGTCGGCGCATTTGAATTTTTGAATTTTGAATTTCTTTTCGTAAGAGGGGGATGTTTCGTATTTAGGGGACGGAAACTCAAGAAAATGTTTTTCGTAATCCGGGGATTTCGTACAAAGAGGTCTTCATAAATTGGGGGCCGACTGTGTGTGTGTGTATATATATATATATATATATATATATATATATATATATATATATATATATATATATATACACATATACAGTATATATGTATGTGTGTGTGTGTGTGTGTGTGTGTGTGTGTGTGTGTGTGTGTGTGTGTGTGTGTGTGTGTGTGCGTGCGCTCAACTAGCTGCCAGATTGAGCTGGTAAAATCTCATATTTACATGCACCAGCTTCTCAGTGTGATCCAGTAAACTCGCCTGTAGCGCTACTCTGTAGCTTCACCTCGAGTTCACCCGCGAGAGCCACTAATGTGGCTGAGTGCCTCCATCTGTCTCCAGAAACACAGTGTGGGGAAGAGACACTCTGCTGGAAAACTCAAACCTCCTCCACTGTAAAGCTGAGCTCACAGTCAGCTGCAATGAATTTACACAGCAGATTATAAAACGGACGCATGGAGAGGTGGACGAGGAGCTTTATAAACAGTTCATTGGGTGGAGGGCTTGATGGATGGAGGGATGGATTGGTAAATGAATGGATGGATAGCTTGACCAGAGAATGGACATATGGATTAATAGCAATTCAGATGGATGGGTTAATGGACCGAGAAATAAAACGATGCATAGCTACACAGGTGGATAATTAGATGGCAACAATGATGGATGAAAAGCTCTTCAGATGGATGGATTAATAAATAAATGGATGATGAAATTGATGGATGAATAGCCATTCTGATGGATGAATGATTAAATGGATATGGAAATGAATGGGTGCATAACTACTGAGTTAAATGAATCGATGGCCAAGTTGGATGAGAAGCTAAATCAGAGAGATGGATGACTGAGTGAAGGAATTAATGATGAAATTGATAGATGACTCGCTATCTGAATAAATCATGACGTGGATGGATGGCTGGATGAATGTGCATTGAGTCAGATAGATGGATTATTGGTTGGATGAATAAATAAAGAAATGACTGGCTATATGGATGGGTGGATAGCAATTTACATAAATGGATGGAGAAATAGATGAAAATATGGATGGATGGATAGATGGATGGATGGATGGATGGATGGATGGATGGATTGCAGGCTAAACTGATGGATGAATAGCTATTTGAATAGATTGATGCACAAGATGCATAGCAAAATTGAAGGCCGATTTACAATTCGAATGGATGGATGATTGTGAAATGGATGGATGGATGGATGGATGGATGGATGGATGATCATGAGGTGGATGAATGGGTAATGAATGAGATGTGAGATGAGATGGATGGATGAATGATTAGTGAGTTGGATGGATGGGTGTTGAGTGAGATGGAAGGATGGATGATAAATGAACAAATTGATGGCTAAATTGATGGATGGATGAATGGATGGACGGATACATGGATGGATGGATGGATGGATGGACAAATGGATAACTAGTTAACTGATGAGTAGTTGAATGCTTTGACAAATGGATGTATTTACTGGGGTAGGTGAATGAGTATGGATGGATGGATGGATGGATGGATGGATAAATTGATGATAATTGAAGAAATGGATTGACAAATTTACAGATGAATATCCATTCAGATGGATGGATGAATAAAGGGAACGGATATACAGTGATCCCCAACTACTTCGTGTTTCAGTTTCTGCGGCTTCAGTTTAGGTTTTTCAAAAATATTCATCAAAAAAAAAAAAAAGGAAATTAAGGAAAAATAGGGATAGAGTTAAAGAAAATTAAGCTAAACAAGGCCAATTTATGCAAAAAAAAAAAAAAACCCAAACAAACAAAAACAAAAAACAACCCAAACCCCCCCAAACAACAAAACTACAGTACTTACATTTTTAGAGATCCCTGCATTAGTCCTTGTGTTAGGTGAATGAGGATGGATGGATGGATGGATGGATTAGTTATTGGGGAGGTGAATGAGGATGGATAGATAGATGAATGGATGGATGGATGGATGGATGGATGGATGGATGAATGGATTAGTTATTGGGTAGGTGAATGAGGATGGATGGATAGATGAATGGATGGATGGATGGATGGATGGATGGATGGATGGATGAATGGATTAGTTATTGGGTAGGTGAATGAGGATGGATGGATGGATGGATGGATGGATGTACTGTATTAGTCATTGGGGTAGGTGAATGAGTATGGATGGATGGATGGATGGATGAATGGATGGAGGAACGGATGGATTAGTTTTTGGGGTAGGTGAAGGAGTATGGATGGATGGATGGATGGATGAAGGGAGGGAGGGAGGGAAATAATTATCTTTCCTTTTTTGTAGTATACAGTGTAGTACTAAATGAAATAATACAGCCTGACACAAATGTATTCATGTCGTTGCTCTTTAGGCCTGTATTGGATATGAATTACCCTTAATGTGGACCCTTAATGGTGTAATCGGGACACAGCCCTGAATTCCAATGGAAAGTGGACTACTCAGCTCTCCGACGAGACACTGACAGTCCCGACAAAGACAGTTTTGTAGCAAAGAGACTGAAATTCCCAAACCATATACTTCACAGCTTCAAATCTAATTGAACTTCATTTTCAATTTCTAATTTTATTTTGTACACATATTGATTTACAAGAAGTAAAGATTGTGTGAAATAACGAGAGAGAGAGAGAGAGAGAGAGAGAGAGAGAGAGAGAGAGAGTAGCTATGCTGATGACACACTCCTTCATTGTGAAGTGTCTCCTGCCTCTCGAGGAGAAGGTGACCCATCAGGTCCCTGGACTCCAGTCCCGCAGAGCCCAGCAGGGGGTCTATAATACCACCAAACATTGCTCTCTCTCTCTCTCTCTCTCTCTCTCTCCATCGCTCTCTCATCTCGTCACAGCGTGTCCCGCCTTCTCATTTTCTCAGTCTCTTGTTCTTACTTTATCCTCGTTTCTCTTTCCCCTCCTTCCCCAGGGGACACTGCTCTCTTAGCAACACCGCTTTCTTCTCAGCTTTCTTTTGGAGGAGTGCCGAGTGTGTCGGCGGCCCCTCAGGGGGTGGGGTGGTTGCGACTCAAACTCGCCCCTCTTTCCGTTCTGGAGGTGGCTTATTATTTACGCACTCCGTTCCAGGAAAGAGTGCGAACTCATTTCTTTTCTCCAGAATGGAGCATGATGGGATTAAGGTGACACTTTGTGTAATAGTTTGTGTATCATATATTCATCAGAAGAAGTAATGCGGGAGGTGATCCACTCTTTATCTTCTCGTTGCTATTCATCCCAACAGATGGCAAACTAAAAACACAAAGTTCGGGGCGGAGTTATTGAAATCGTCAACATTTTTTAATCCATCCATCCATCCATCCATCCACCAGTCTGTTTATTTGTAAACAAAATCCAGACAACTCTTGTCAGAGATTGTAGCCAATTGTTTTTTTTTGTTTGTTTTTTTTTTGGGGGGGGGGACACTACTCTACCTGAGCCCGTCTGGGTCAAAGGTCAAGGTCAGAGCAAGGTCACGCAGTTTTAATGAGAACGCGCTTTCAACTTTGAACTGATTGACATGCTGTTCCTGTGCATCAGTAACACAAAACCATATATGGACCTTTCGTCAGTTACCTTTGACCTTAAAGTGTTATTCGCCATTTAAATCGAGTATGTGTATCATCAGCGGTTCCTTCCAACAGCAACAGCCTTTGCCCATTTTCAAAGTGCACGAGTATCCCAACTCTGGGCATGCTCAGAGATGTGTTGCATTTCTGATTGGCTGTTCCAGCCTGGAAGTGCGGCGAATTCTTTGGATTGGCTGGGCTACGTCACCAAGCTGTGCAGCATAACAATACTGACGCCAATACTGAGCTTCACAAACAACAAGTAAACAAATCATGGAACATTTTTATTTTGGTTCCCAAGCCAGCCAAGAGACATCAACCCCGCCCAATGTGTTCACATCACTTCTGAGAAAAACCATAAAATTACCGTTTTTCTGCTTATTATGGGAATTACTGGTTACTGGTGTGATGGCATCCTTCTGGCATCACTGGGCCTTGCATGGATCTGTTCTCTTTTAACAAGGGTAGAGTCCCTCCTGGATGGCTCACCGGCCATCACAGGGTGAAAACACGCTGGCGGCTTTGGAGCGCCTCTTTTCAAAAGTCAGCGATGGTTCTTTTACATGGACCTCACACCATAGACAGTGAGAGACACGGCCGGCCTTTGATAACCCAGTTAATGGAGAGTGGGGCTCGAACCCCCAACGTTCGGATCAGCGGTCCAGCACCTTTTACCACCAGGCCACCATTGCCACTTTTCATCGTAATTTATGTTAAAATAAGCCTCTGTATCACTTAAATTCTGATTGGGTGACCAATAGCGGTACTCCTTAAGTTACCATGAAAGGTCAAACTCTAGCTGTCTTGTATTCATTCATTTTCTGAACCACATATAATCCTAATTAGGGTCACGGGGAGGCTGGTGCTCATCTCAGCCAACTCTGGGCGAAGACCAGACACACCCTGGACAGCTCGCCAGGCCATTGCAGGGTCGATTTTGAGAGGTTTTCATGCTAATTTGCATAGAACATATCAGATGAGTGCATGGGTAATTAAAACCAGCTCCCCATATCGGGTCCGTTTACTCCACCTTCGCTGCTGGAGGATGGAGGTCCTGTACGCTCTCTGAGTGCCACTGGAGTTGTGGACACTCAGGCTCAGAGAGAGACCGTGCGATGCTATGCTTCTAATGCAGTTCATATTTAATGTGCTGCATGTTTTGCACATGATGAATATTTTCATCGACAGACCGAAACCCTTTGTATGTTTTCCTCCCTGTGAATCCTTTTATTTTTATCTCTGACGGCATGCCGTGGGGGGTCTCCTGATCAACAGCTTTCATGACTTCAGTGCATATTTAGCTTGATTTTTTGTTGTTGGTTTTTTTTTTTTTTTTTGATACCAAAATGAACACGCGAGGCAAATGAGGGAAACACGCGCTGGGCTTTTGTAAAGCCGAACTGATTCCTTCCTGACGGCTCTGTGAAGGCTTAATAACCACAAGCATCGGTGCATCAGCGCGCTTTCCGAGATCGCGCTCGCTAAATGAGTCCTATTTGTTCTCCTCCTTTTCCTTTGCCAGTAAACTCGTTACGGATCTCCCAGCTGTGGCGGTGTTGTGGTTTCCGAACTCCGGCGTCCCAGACGTTTACCCTAACAAGCCGTGCTTGATTTTTCAGAGAAGAGGCTTGATTTGTGAATGAAATATTTAAGGCCTGTTTGTGCGCAAAAGAATAAACGAAAGATGAAACAGGTTCAGAGGAAGTGACACACAAATATCAACGCGGGACGATAATGGGATACAGAGGTCCGGCATCTCTGCGTTTTTCCGACCGGAACATGATAATATGGCTAACGCGTCTGACCAGCCTGCGGACTGTAATGAATGAGGATAGATTTGATGCGGAAAAAGCCTCGGGCTCCATTCGGATCTATTTAAGGGCCCTTGTTTCTAATGGATGCGATATCCAGACAGTCTGAATGACTCATTACATTCACGGCATTTGGCAGACGCTGTTCTCCGAAGCGACTTACAATTATCATTTTTATACAACCGAAAAATTGAGTGTTAAGGGCCTTGCTCAAGGGCCCAACAGTGCCGGTAGTGGGGATTGAGCCACTGTGATTCGGATCAGTGACCCGTCACTTTAACCACTAAGCTACGACTGTACCTCAGCGGATGAATAGACGCTCGGCTTCGGGTGCGTCACCCTATTGCACGAGACAGGGAGCATTCAGAGTGTTTTTGAAACACAATCAGCGGCTATTTTGTGAGCAGTAATGCGAGTGCATCTGAGCAGGTGTCCTGACAGCATCCATAACATAAAAAAAAAAAAAAAAAAAAAAAAAAAAAAAAAAAAAAAAACCTGAATGAGGGTAACATACTGTTGAAATAGACAGAGTTATGAATATAATATGGTTTATCTGTTCCTCCAATGTGTGCGGCTTTAAAAAAAAAAAAAAATCATAATTCAGGATTAAAACACTTGAGGGCGTGCTGCTATCAGAAAATAATCTATGACGGGGAGGGGGGGGGGGGTTTGAATTTGTATAATACCCAGAAGTATTTTTTGTTGTTTTTCTTACAGCATGTCACATGACCATATATTTCCTTGTGTATTACAGAATAAACAATACTGTATATCATCCTTAAATTATCAATATTAAAATATTCCGAACGAAGGGTGGAGTCTGTGTGTGTGTGTGTGTGTGTGTGTGTGTGTGTGTGAGTAGGGTTGTTGCAACCGCCTCACTTTGATTTGAAAGCATGAACATTGTGTTCTGTACATTATATACACACATGAAATTAATGGCATAGAGAAGTACCAAACAGCTGGCTCCACATCAGCACTGGCTGTGTAAGCTTCCGAAAGATTGCGCTTAGTAAATTCGCCACTTTTGAGCCCAAGTGCAGCTGTAACGATGTCCCTCGGGAGCGCTGGATTATCCTCAAGCTATCATCCGCTAGCTAGCAACAAGTTAATTATGTTTCGGTGACAAAACCTGTATGAAGTGGAAGTTGTTAACTGAACTGTCGAAATTCAACGAATGAAAACGAACTTTGTTGGTTATCAAATTTTTATAGAAGCTCTCAGTTGTACTGCGTAAATTTTTCGTACGAATTTTGTAGGTATTATGTTGTACAAGGTTAGAAACACTGACTCGAATATGAAACTCGAACGGTATGTCACATATGGTGTGCTACGTTAAAATCAATAAAAATGTCCTGGTACATTTTCTCTTTTGTTTTTGTTTTTTTTGTACTAAGTGCATTTATATTTATGACATTTTACCGACACCCTTATCCAAAGCAACTTACATTTTACACAACTGAGCAGTTGAGGATGAAGGGCCTTGATCAAGGGCCCAACATTGGTGTTTGGTGGTACTGGGCCTTGCATTCCCAACCTTCAGTTCAGCAACCCAGAGCCCTAACCACTAACTGTGCTGTCATTTAAACCTGTTCACCCATTCTTGGGTGCTTCGTTATCTCCGCCCAAAATCCTGACCACACCCGTGCCCAGTTTGTCACCAGATTTGGTGGAGACACTACCTGAATCCTAGACATGACTTGATGCTGGAATATTGAAGGTCAAAATCAGAGCACTGTCACAAAGTTTTTGAGTTTATGCGCTGATAACTGAGATGGATCCTGATAGACCTGATGTTACCGCGGAAGGCTAATAGGAAACCAGGTGTGGACTTTTAAACTGGACGATTACCTTTGACCTTGACTGATTTTCAAATTTTGGTTTCTCTGCATACTATAGAACACATGGTATGTGATTACATGGGTAATTAATATGAGTTCCCATATAGAACCGATTTACTACATTATGCAGTGATACACCCCCCCCCCCCCCCCCCCCACACACACACACACACACACACACACACACCCTTCCCAGTGGTGCTAACTGGGTTATCATAGGCCGGCCATGTCTCTCACTGTCTCTGGTGTGAGGTTCATGTAACCATAGAACCATTGATGACTTTCGTCAAGAGTAGCTGCATAGCGGCCAGCGTGTTTCTGCCCTGCGATGGCCTGGTAAGTCGTCCAGGGTGTACTCTGCCCTCACGCAGAGTCGGCTGAGATGGGCGTCAGGTTCAGAAAATGAATGGATGTTGAGATTTTGTCGAAAATCGCCGCTCAGGCCGTCTCGCGGAGTTTCTCTTTCCCACCCTTTAGTATCTTAATCCGCATCTGATTTTCTATAAACTTACTTGATGAAGACGCCTACTGTAAAAAACCCTATAGAAATAAAACCGAATTGTGTTGGGGAAAGCCGTATTGTGTTTGTTTGTTTGTTTGTTTTTCATTTGAATCCATTCTGTATTTTGCATTTTAGCGAGCCATCAGCTCATGACACACAAAAGCCAGCGAGCGTCCCTTTCCCCCCTCTCTTTTATCTCCATCTGTTTTGCCGAGGGATCAAAACGAAATAGAATAGGTAATTCTGTGTAATCACGCCGGTATTAAACGGATATCAGCAACTCCTCGTAGACTGATAGCGGCTGAGACACAAAAACAAACTGACAGAAGAAATGGATTTGTCTTCGTGCGGAAAGAAACACTAACCATTATCCACCACGGCGTGTTCGAAAAAGAATGCAGAACAACACCAGGGAGATGTTCGGAGGAATTTTAAACAGGGAAGACTTGTGCTTGGTAAGTGAATACTGTAGAGATGCGGGGTCAGTTCTGAGCGCCAACACCTACAAACTGCAAATACTGCCGGCATAAAAATTCCCACAAACATAGAAACAAATGATTCACAACAGAAACAGTGTGCATTTATTTCAGGATAGTGGCTTTAAAGCATTTTTATTCGCTTAAACCATCAGAGAGCCGTCACACCTAGCCAGATCGCGTAAAAAACATCCGACAGCGAGAAGCTTACGAATAATTTACTGGTGAAAGCCATCCGGTGTCGGCTGCGGAGTTCTTCCTTGCCGGTGTCGCATTAAGGATGTGTAGGATTTGCAGAAGAAATGGACAAACTCGACGCGGGCCCAGGGGGAACACGCAAACTCCACACATAAGCACTCGGACCCAGGACCTCGTTGCTGTGAGGCGGACACCGTACAGGTTCAAAGGGTTTTCAATGAACTGGTCACATGGTCATCAAATGTATTTGTCCTCATGAATAACTGGAAAAAAAAAATAGCAAAATACAAGGAGACTAAAAATTCCACATATTTATTGTCTATTAGCTCAAAAAAAAAAAAAAAAAAAAAAAAAAAAAAGATCCAGGATGTCACTGGTCCCCCAGTGCACTAACTGGGTTATCAAAGGCCGGCTGTGTCTCTCATTGTCCGTGGTGGAGGTTCATGTAAAAGAACCATTGCTGACTTTTGTCAAGAGAAGCCACATAGCCGTCAGTGAGTTTCTGCCCCGTGATGGACTAGAGAGCCATTCAGGGTGTACTCTGCCATTGCCCAGAGCCAATATAGATGGATGCCAGCCTTCCCGCGACCCTAAGTAGGATTAAACGGTTCAGGAAAATGAATGAATGAAAGTCACTGGTTGAAATGTTTGGGGGATTTTTTGCCATCGGTTCCATTATATTGAGTTCATCATTTTCTGTGACCGCTTAATCCTAATTAGGGTCGTGGAGAGGCTGGTGCCCATCCCAGCTGAATCCGGGCGAGGGCAGACTGCACCCTGTACGGCTCGCCAGGCCATCGCATGGTAGAAACACGCTGACAGCTTTGCATCTTTTTACATGAACCTCACACCATAGACAGTGAGAAACATGGCCGGCCTTTGATGACCCAGTTAGTGCACTGGAGGGGACAGTGAGTGACAACCTTGTGGAGAGTGGGACTCGAACCCCCAACTTTAGGATCGGTGATCCAGCGCCCTATACCACTAGGCCACCACTGCCCTCCATTATATTTATTCCAAGATAAAAGAAACAAGGGGCCTTATACTGAATAAAATGGCAGTCTGTCTGTCTGTCTGTCGGTCTGTCTGTCGGTCTGTCTGTCTGTAAAAGAAATAAGATGTATACTTGGCTTTAGTTTCAAACTAATTTCAGAATACCATGCCTGGGCCATAAATCTTGGCCTCTTTATTTTACAGTACATTAGATCTGGCTGGCGCGGATTCGCCATCGTGAAACTATGAAGTAAAACGAGACGTTTATGGCAAACATGAGGATGAGCCGAGATATGAGGGCTGAGCGTTGAGTGTTTTTGGCATTTCAGACAACACATTAATAAAAAGATTATGAGCTTATAGCAAACAGGCAAACAACCGCCTCCGATCCAACGCGTGCTCAGTACGATAATACCGTCGCTGACAGAAACGCTAGCACTTAATAGTTTCATTAGACGCTATGATGGATGTGGATTTGAGAACGAATGTTATTTATTTGTTTCAAATAACATTATTTCCAGAGTGGCCCAGTAGAATTTTTTTGTCGTTTTATTTGTTTATCCAGCATTCTGTTTATTTTACGGCACTTAATTCCTTGTAGGAATGTATATCAACATTAATGATGATCTCTTTGGAATATATTGCGAGCGGAATTTAGCATTGGCACGACCATAGCTGGACACAATATCAATAATAATCAGCTAAAACGTCACTTGCGCCAACATGGTCAATGAGGGGAAAACAGATCGCTTACCGCCGGTTCAACCCCCCGCTAGTAATCCATAGGAAAAAATTTACCCCGTGGATATTCTTATGGAGTGCAGGTAGTGTACAGTGAGGCCGGTGGCGTAGTGGTTAGGGTGCCGGGTGCATGATCGGGAGGTTGTATGTTCGAATCCCAATTCGACCCCCAGTGTCCTAAGAGCCCTGGGCAAGGTCTTAACCACAGGTGTGCCTCTGTTCACACAGCAGTATAAATGGGAACCAGTAAAAATATACTGGGAAGGTAACCTGCGATGGACCAGCGTCCCATTCAGGAGGACTTGAACTCCTGATAGCTTCACGCTACGGAAACCGGGGATAAGCACCGCCCTGATGAGCCACTAGGCTCAGGTGTAAAAACCCAACAGACTTCACAGGTAGTGTACGACTTCTGGCTGCATTTGGTTCTGACCAACAGGTCGTAAGACGGTTTGAACATAATTCGGGTCTGTACATGTATTACTACTGTAGTACTGGATCTGTCTCAAAGTCCATGTCCAAATTTTGATGGTAACCGTTTTACCTGTCTTTAGACATTAACATATGGAGTAAGGGCAGTGGTGGTCTAGTAGTATAGGGCGCTGGATCGCTGATCCAAAGGTTGGGGGTTCGAGTCCCACTCTCGGCAAGGTTGTCACTGTCCCCCCCCCAGTGCAGCTAACTGGGTTATCAAAGGCGGGCCATGTCTCTCACTGTCTATGGTGTGAGGCCTGTAAAAGAACCATTGATGACTTTCGACAAGAGTGGGCTGCAAAACCGTCAGTGTGTTTCTGCCCTGCAATGGCCTGGCAAGATGTCCAGGGTGTACTCTGCCCTCGCCCGAAGTTGGCTGGGATGGGCACCAGCATCCCCGTGACCCAAATTAGGATTAAGCGGGTACAGAAAATGAACTGAACTGAACATATGGAGTAGGAGGGGGAGGAGGAAGAAGTGGGGGGGGGGGGCTGATGTACATGTATTTTCGACCTACTACGTCACTTTAGAAGGACGTGGGGGAGGAGTCACTTCGTGTGGTCGTAAACATACAGATTATGCTGTCAGGTCTCGGGAACTCTTCAATGCAACAGCATTCAATCATTTTCTGTAATCGCTTAATCCTAATCAGGGTCATGGGGAGGCTGGCACCCATCCCAGCTGACTCTGGACGAGGGCAGAGTACACCCTGAACGTCTCTCCAGTCTATCGCAGGGCAGAAATACGCTGACGGCTTTGCAGCTCCTCTCGTCGAAAGTCAGCAATGGTTCTTTTACATGAACCTCACACCATGGACAGTGAGAGACACGGCCAGCCTTTGATAACCCAGTTAGTGCGCTGGGAGACCAGTGAAATATGTTGTGGTGAAATGTAATATTTTAGCTGTAGTAGTACCAGAATTCCTGTAAAACAATGTTTAATGTTTAATAGGTTGGTTAAAGATGGTGCTATTGAGGGTGTGTCACTTCCACACTGATATAACAAGTTGTTTTTCCCCGCGCTGAATCGAGTGCTGTTCTAATTTTTTTAATAAGATGCTGAATAACGAAAGTGGAAGCCACATCGGTAAATTGACGTTAATGTGATTGGCATGATTATTATAATTGATTATAATTGTAGGATAATTCATGCAGCCATTAATTAGATTGTGTGTGTGGGGTGGGGGTGGTGTGAGGGTTTTTTTCTTTTCTTTTCTTTTTTATTCTTTTCTTTTCTCTTTTGGACAAGGAAGTCTCCATTTGATTTTGGAGATAATTCCAAACAAATCCTGAAAGCAGGAATTTTTAACAGCGTTATTATTTTGCTTTTAAATACGGTGAGATCAGACAAATTTTGACATTTTTCTTCCTATAAACGGATGCTGGGCTTGGTAGAGGTTTGCGCTCTCTGGGCAGTCTTAAGGAGTTCGCATTCCAAAAAATTTTTTTTAAATCGGATCATTAAAAACATGGTATCCTACTGGTTAGTGGTGTGATGGCATGCTTCTGGCATGATTGTCCATTGCATGAATCCGCTCTCTCTTAGCGAGGGCAGAGTCCCTCCTGGACAGCTCGCCGGGCCATCAGCGGGGCAGAAGCAAGCTGACGGCTATGCAGCTACTCTTGACAAAAGTCAGCAATGGTTCTTTTACATGAACCCCTCGCCAGAGACAGAGAGAGACACGGCCGGCCTTTGATAACCCAGTTAGCTGCACTGGGGGGGGGGGGGGTGTAGTGGCAACCTTGTGGAGAGCACGGCTCGAACCCCCAACCCTCGGATCAGTGATCCAGCACCCTATACTAACAGGCCACCACAGCCCCAAAACCTGGTATGTATCTTAATTTTTGGTAAATCAGCGTCTGCTCACCGAAGCCTGGCCACCAGTAGGAAGGTTTATTATTACCTGAAGTCAGTGATATATATATATATATATATATATATATACTGTACGTAAATACGTGTTAATGTCTTGTTACTATAGAAACGATAACACATTATAGCATACCACTGTGATTTGCGGCCTGCTGGATGGATATCTACAGTATATAAACCTTACACACTCGTTTTTTTTTTTTGAGGACGAAACATGGCACGTGATGTTTCCTTCAGATTAGTTGAAGGTGAGCGCGTCGTGTTTACACGTCCTTGCTGTCAACGTGATGTATGGAAACATACAGTCAAACTGAATTGAGAGATTTGATT
>CM045740.1:6680812-6693312 GCA_024760905.1 Plotosus lineatus
TCCTATCAAAGTTTCTGTTCTGTTTGGTGATTCCAGCTCAGAGATGCTTCTCCGCCCAGAGGCGTCAACGTTTTTCTCTGAAAATGAATAAACAATTTCAAAAATGTTCTAATTTTGTGGCGGAAAGTGCAGACAGATGTTCACTCACGGATTCGGTTGATGGTGACGCAGAGGGTCGTTTCACTTCTTTAAACCAAAATACCAGGAATGAATTTGTCAGCTGCTTCTGTGCAGTTAGTGTGTGTTTGGCCGGCGGAGGTGACGCTTTACTTGGCGTGAACAGGATGAGCGTCCCCGCGCTGTGATTCGCCTCCTGAGCCATTATCGCGTGACGGATTTGCTTCTCCTTAAAGGCCATGAATTGCTCGCTCTGTGTTTCCTGCACAGGATGCTGTCCAGACACCATGTGCGGATTTACAGATGCGGCTTCACAAAATGTCACGACGTATTACAGATGTGATTTCTGACATCTGCATCTGGGTCTCTGCTAATTCCCTGGAATACAGAGCGCCGGTTCTCATTTTCATAATAATATACACAATTCAACTTCATGCTGACTGAAAGATACAAAGACCACACCTCCTTCAAACTGATATAGGAGCCACACCTCCCTCAGTGTTACTGATAGATACAGAGACCACACCTCCTTCACAGTGATGCCAAAGCCACACCTCCCTCACTGTCACTGAGCAGTACAGAGACCACACCTCCTTCATGATGATACCGAAGCCACACCTCCCTCACTGTCACTGAGCAGTACAGAGACCACACTTCCTTCACACTGATTCCAAAGCCACACCTCCCTCACTGTCACTGAGCAGTACAGAGACCACACCTCCTTCATGATGATACCGAAGCCACACCTCCCTCACTGTCACTGAGAGTACAGAGACCACACCTCCTTCATGATGATACCGAAGCCACACCTCCCTCCCTGTCACTGAGCAGTACAGAGACCACACCTCCTTCATGATGATACCGAAGCCACACCTCCCTCACTGTCACAGCAGTACAGAGACCACACTTCCTTCACACTGATTCCGAAGCCACACCTCCCTCACTGTCACTGAGCAGTACAGAGACCACACCTCCTTCATGATGATACCGAAGCCACACCTCCCTCACTGTCACTGAGCAGTACAGAGACCACACTTCCTTTACACTGATTCGGAAGCCACACCTCCCTCACTGTCACTGAGAGTACAGAGACCACACCTCCTTCATGATGATACCGAAGCCACACCTCCCTCACTGTCACTGAGCAGTACAGAGACCACACCTCCTTCATGATGATACCGAAGCCACACCTCCCTCACTGTCACTGACCAGAACAGAGACCACACCTCCTTCACTCTGGTACCAAAGCCACACCTCCCTCACTGTCACTGACCAGTTCAAACACCGTGCTTGGTTTATGCTAATTGATAGATACAGTCATCATGCCTCCCTGACTCTGACTGCCAGATACAGAGTCCTCACATGCGAAGTAAAAACTGTGAAACACATGTCTCCTTCATGCGGATTGACAGAGACCACACCTCCTTTCATGCTGTTTGACATCTACAGCATCCACGCCTATCTCACTTGGACCGAAAAATACTGAAGCCACACCTCCAATCGCCACCCCCCCCCCCCCCCCCCCTTGTACTGACAGCTAGCGGCCATAGAGGCCATGTCTGTTGAAATGTGACTGACAGGCTCTGGGCTATGGGGACACGCCCATTTCATTCTGACTGTCATAAGGTTATTATCACCTGGCAAAACATTGGAGAACATTATTGGATAGTGTTTAAAAGTGTTGGCACCCCACATGCATGTACATTTACATATTCAGGAGGTTTATTATAATTAAGACGGCGAGGTAAATGTAAACACAACCTTTCCATCTAGAGAGCAGAGCTTCATCCTCAGAGACGCCACTTCTTTAGTAAATCGGCTGTGTTGGATATGCAAATGAGCTCGCTGCTCTCCTGAGTTTGAAGGGGAAATGCTTCCTGTTCTTTAATCTGTGCATGTTGTGGTTTGCGCTTGTCCTCTGTTTCCTCAAATCCCTCGCTCTCACTCAGAATTCATAAGCATGCAAACAAGAGTCAGTGTGTGGGTTTTTAAAGATCCCAAAAAAGAGATGGGGCTGCTGGTGGTGTGTGTGTGTGTGCGTGTGCGCGTGTGTTTTCCTCGTGCATGTGCTTTCCCATGCATCTCAATTACACTCTGATTTCTGCTTCGTGTGCTGAAGCTTGAATGCCATTTGGCATTGTGTGCCGAGTAATTTGCCAGATAAATCGTCCAATGTAACAGCGTCCTAATCCGGCTCCAGAGGAACACTCGTTAGCCCGGAAGCCTCGTCCTGCATTACTACTCGGGAGGATTATTAAATAAGGGCACGACGTTCATTTTCCCATCGTTGTGCTTGGAATCCATTTGTTTACGGCTGTATACAAAAACGATTCAGCCGTGCGTTGCCAGAATCTAATTATTGGTAGTCTGTTGTGCAGAATGCTTGCCCAAGGTCAGCGGTGGCATCCAGCTCCTCCCGTAATGTGATATGGTGCACCGAGCCAGTACCAAGTGGAGTTATTAGGAATATTTGATGAATGCGTGTGTGCTGGAATGGCAGCGTGGGATTAGATTGGTTTACAATCGCATGCAGTTTGAACAGTCCGTTTGCTCAGCTGGTCTTTGTGGTTAGTGTGTGTGTGTGTGTGTGTGTGTGTGTGTGTGTGTGTGTGTGTGTGTGTTGTATTTCTTGATTTGCCTTCTCATCCCTGTATGTTTATTGGATTCTGCAGTGTTCGGAATTCACATCACATTCTTTCCCAGGACTGTTTGCGTCTTTTACTGAGCTTTTACTGTCACATCAGTGCTGCTGTGGAGGCACGAACAATAAAATTGCATCGATGAGCCGCTGATCCAGAAGATATGGGTCAGATGACAAATGAACCAGCAGCCCAGTGACTCAAGAAGAATTGAATTAGTAGTCGAATGACTCAAGTGATTCAGTGCACAGGTGAATCAAAGGACAACTGATTCCTTCAGCGAGTGAATCAGTGGATCTTTATTCAATAGACAGGTGACTCTGTGAAGAACTGACTTGGTGGACAAGTGATATACGTAATAATATATGAAAGAAATGATTAATTAGCCAAGTGACTTCATGGACAAATAATTTGATGCGCAAGTGAATCAGTGGACTGGGGATTTAATGGACATATGATTCATAAAACAAATGATTCAATCAGCAGGCAATGGATTTATGACCTAATAGACAAATGACCTGATGGGCCTGATAAAGTGGGTCGATGTCAATCAATCATCCTGAGTAAAATGTAAAGTAAACACAACTATATAAATACATAAAGTACCTGGGGGGGGGGTGTTACAGAATGCACTTAAAAAAAAGATGCATGGATTCTGGAACAATCCATGTGAGTTACCGGTAGGAAACATCAGATTAAAAATTTCTTTAAACTGGAATAACTGGAATAGGTGCACCCAGAGTTCATATTAGCCCCGCCCGCTTTGCATTGAATATTTGAGACCGAAATGTCTGCGTTGCGTTGCGTCAATGTTGAGTCGATTACTTCGCTTGCTAACGGCGCCTGCGGGAGTCGGTCAGCACGCGCAGGGCACGGCGCCCATTCGCTGCCAATTACTCCATGCCAAGCTGTCGACGGCGCTCTGGGTCTGCGGAAGGCAGCGCTCGTCCGCCGCTGTGTGATAAACACGAGCTCACACATCATAACCGTGACACTGGCAACAAGAACCGAAAGCACAATTCAAAGCTGCGGGCAGGAGCAGAGCTTGACCTTTTCTCAGAGTATAGAAGGCAGCGAGATCTAGTCCATTGATCCCACGTACACACGAATACACACATATGCTGTGTGTGGATTGTAAGGTCAATAGTCTACGCTCTGACCCGCCGTAAGCGACTCTGAGAGTATGTCTAATACACACAAATCACTTAGAATTGACCTTGACGTTAAACACGCGTTAAAATCATACACACGGGCTTAATCATACATTGCTAAGGCTTGAGATTGCGCCTGAGTTATTTGCCGCGAGCTTGATATCCAATACGGATGGTAATTAGCACATAATGACTCCAACCTTTCCCTGCTAGGCCACACAACCCAATTAAAGCATGTACTTTTACTATCATGGAGATAGGAACCCAGGATGCTTGCGTTTAAAGGGCGCAGTGACTTGTGTGTGTGCACGGTGAAATGATAGAAGGAGATGAGTGCCGGCAGACAGATCTAATGCACGCTAGTCAAAGAGCATCAGCACAGCCATACGTCAGCACAGAGAGAGCAACTTGCTCCTCTCCTGATGTCAGCCCTGAGAGCCGGCGAAAAAAAAAACCCAAATCTTCCCTTCAGCTACTGAGTCTGAGATCCAGTGGACTGAGTGACACAGAGCCAGAGAAGGAAGAGGTAGGGGGAGCTTCTCAGCGCCCCCCTTTTATTTTTGTTGTTAAATGACAGGCCTAAAGCTTTCTCGTGTCCGCTCGAAGGGGCCGCTCTCATGTGGTTGTGATTTATCTGCACCCTGCTCTACACTACAGCGAACAAGAGAGTGGTGATGTCATCGGCAAGACATGTCAAGCGTGCCTGGCGTCCATGAGGAGTAAATATTTTATAATAAACAATGTTCCAGGGCAGCGTGAAGCACCTACTTCTCTTCTCGACTTCTCAGATTCGTCCTGATGGTTTCCACAAAACATCTTTTTCGGAAAATGGTTCCTCCAGTGGAATCCGGTCATTTCTCGAAATTAATTGGGGGATCCTCTTACGTTTTCACACCTGTAATGAAGAGCTCACCTCGTGAATTTAAGTAATTCTTGTTTGTTTTATTTCACACCACATATAATTTAAAGAATTTAAATGTAGGTGCTCACCGCGTGTAAGCGTGGATAATGGTGCAAGTAGGCCTGAGTTGGATACCGGCTTTAATTACCTATGGGTTCGTCTTGATGTGTAAGGTCAGTTATGGTTCTTTATCGGTGTTCCATAATCCTGGTATGCCTAACAGCACTCCTTTTAAAATTATGAGCGTTCAGAATCCTATGACCTTGGTTTTGACTTTTCAAGGTCACGCAAAAGGTAATAGTCTCAATCAAATGTACATATATGGTATCCTATCAGTGGTTCATAGCACTGTACCGGTTTGTCTATTAGTATTCATTTCAAAGTTATTAGCACTCAAAGTCATGTGACCTTTACTTACCTTTAAGAAAATTGGTTCATTTGAAGGCATGCGGGTTTCCTACCTGTCTTTAATTGTGTCTTCAAGTCAACATCAATTTGTTTCCCTGATAGAAGGATATATTTTTAATACAAATGGACTTCAATACAGTCGCTTATCTCTTCTCCTCACTGCGTGGTTGGAATGACTGACAACGGCATATTTACTGTATGTTCTACATTCATAGCCTCCATTGGGGCCACCAGTATCACTCATTGGCTTCCGGGTTGTGATTCTTATTGTAGAAGATCTATAGGAAATGTCTAGCAATTTTTTTAACCTTGATCTGATCTTGACTTTTGATCCATACATTCTAGCATCAGATCATCTCTGGGATTTAGGCAGGGGTGCTCCACAAGGTGTAGTGACTGGCATGTTCATCTCACAGCAGGAGGTCTTGTGTTCAGTGAGGACGTTTCTGTGTGGCATTTGTTTCCCTGTTCTTTTTTGATTTTCTCCTGGTACTCCAGTTTCCTTCCACACTACATAGATATCCATATTAGGCTCATTGGCTGTTTAGAATTAACCAATGCTGTGAGTGTGATTATGAATCGTTGTGCATTTGTTGGACCTGGAATGGACTCCGAGACTGTTACATGTGTGTTTGTCCTTCGCGTGGAGTCGACTGAGATCTGTGATCCTCTCCGCAAATGAATAAATTTGGTTTATTACCACAATGCTGTGACCTTGCGTTAAGCTTAACTTTTGACACAGACGTTCCAAAATCAAATCATCCCGGGGACTCAGGTAGGGTAGTGGTTCCACCAAGTTTGGTGAAAATCTGAATGCAGGTGTGGTCTGCATTTTGTTCACAGACAAACCGAAAAACAGACTCTGAATCACTGGTGATTCCAAAAACACAGCCAAAACATTGTTGTGATCAGTTAGAGCCAAAATTAAACCATCGAAATCTGGACTAAGGGTCAAATTTGGTGTGGTATCATTGAAACTATAGTCGCGGGACACATTAGTGATGTTAGCAAGCTAATCTTTACTAATTCCATTGATTTCAGAAATTAATTGCCATTGATATATATATATATATATATATATATATACACACACACACAGTGGTACCTTGACTTATAAATTTAATCTGTTCCGAGGGCAAGCTCATAAGCCAAAAAATGCGTTAGCTGAAACAATTATTCCCATATAACAGAAATTAATCCGTTCCAACCTCCCTCCCAAATTCATATAGCCTGACACGAACACGTATATTTGATCTAATACAGTAGGCTCTTGACTATTCCCGGTTTTGAAACTGTCACATGATTCAAATTCAGCCAATGGCTGTCCTTCTTCCTGCCGATTGGTTGAGATGATGTATACGCCTCTTTTCTTCATCCGCGCACAAGTTACCAGTTAAGCTCTATGATGCCACTCAAACGTCCGCTAAGCCTCTGAAGTGCCTGAAGAGGAATAATCATCTGAACTGTTTTAAAACAATCCACTATTAAAGTCTTTTTCAATTATTATTTCAGTATAGTACCTAAGTTAATGTTTAGAATGTTTGTGTGTGTGATTTTATGTACTGTGGTGTAGCATGTTTCTCATTTTGTTTTGTTTACCCAATTTATTACATTTCTTGTTCCTTTATGTCCTTTTTGTTATGGTCTGTGTTTTGGGGGGACTTTGATTTTGGCGGCAGTGCCTCTAACTAACTGTTTTCTCTCCGCTTCGGCAGAGGGGCGTGGCTGAGCTGCTCGGTGGCTCACAACTGAATTCACTATTCTCATCTACTCACAATAAACAAAGCACACTCACCTCTGCGCCAGAGGATTAACTCGCGTCACATCATCGCTTCTTTGATATGTAACGCTCTCTAACGCTCAAAACTCAAAACTGTACAGGAGGGCGTGAAATGTTTTTTTTTCTTCCTATAGGGGGCATCACATAAAGCAATTGAGAAGCACTGCACAAGGCCTTCTTGGTGCACTGAGGAATACATGCGGAAGAATATGAGGCTGATCGGCCCGGAAAAGCCATTTCCCCAGCCGAGCTCGTAAATCAAAAATTTGTCCGTTGGATGGGGCGGAGTTTTGGTGGGATCGAAACTTGTATCATTGAAATCTTGTTATAAAAGACACTCGTAAGTCAAGATACCACTGTATATATGTTGTTATATATTAAAGTTTATTTGCTCTGAAATAAAATCTGTCTGAAAATGATAGCTCACATCAATCCTGTAATACCGAAACAATTTGTGGTGAATACACTGTAGTTCTTTTTGATTGCGCCGGCTGTGTCGCGTTTTCTTCAGGATAAAAGAGTTGAGATGTTCTCAGGTCATTAAAACAGTCCGGGTCGCAACAGTGTGTGTAAAAACGATTCTCATTTCAGGTCCACGAGGTGCTTTGCTTCTTAAAACAAAAAAAAAAAGGTCTCAAATAGTTGTACCCAATTAATCCTCGTTTCCTTCAAGTCTCTGCAGATCCACAGATCGTAGCTGTTGGGAATTCTGCTAAGGAGGTGGAGGAACAGAAAAGAAGATCTCATGCCAAAAAGAAAAAAGAAAGACACAATTTATGTAATTCGTGTGGAATATTTCAGACGGAGATGACCGCGGCTAATCAGAGACAGATGGGAGTTTAATTACACCTCTGAAATGGGACCCTATAGGCTTTTTTTCTGCACTCGTTCTTCACGAGGAAATAATGAACGAGCCGACAGAAGGTGGTTAGCGATCGCACGCTGAGATATTCCGGGGTTGAGCGAAGCCGCTCCTGTCTCCCACAGATCCGTCGGAAAAATGAGACTCAGTGACAAGAGGGATCAGAAGGAGTCGGTTATTCTCTCAGTTTGAACTTTTCAGATCTTATATAGCTTGTGATAGTCCGCGTGAGTCCGTGCTGATTGGTGAGGAGGCATTGCTGTTCCATTAGCCAGCTTCTGTTGGAGGTTTTTCCCTCTGATATTTGGAAGGAGTCACCAGTGTCAGTCTGAGAGTCATTTTGTAGGTTTTTTTCCCACTACAGGAAAGCATTCAGGGTGTTTACAGATGTTGTTTCTGTGAAGGTTCCTGCAGGTAAACAATTCCTGGACTCCTTCCTCTCATGGTTTGCATTACACAATGTTTTTGTTTTCTGTTCTTCATTTAAAAAGCAAAACTCGCAGCTATTCAATTCACTCCACGTCCATCCGAAGCATCCAATCAGACGCGAGGAGTTACATCAGGTCATCAGGAAGCTGTTTAGTCTCTGGTTTGTTTCAGACTTCGTGAAAGTGTGAGAGAGCTCGAAAGTGTTTATCACTGTATTACACTTTAATATAGGCCAGTCTATAAAGTTGCTCCATTCTTTTCTTTTATTGTTTAGTAATTTATACTATTTATGTATCTATTTATTTATTTACTTATATAATATATGTATGTGTGTATGTTTGTACTTGTATCTATTTTTGCACCCCCTACTGATAGTACCTCAAGAGCCTGTAACAGTGAATTTCTCCATTGTGAGATTAATAAAGCTGTATCTTATCTTATCTGAGCGTCACGCCCAGTCAGTATGTGTGCATGGGGACGAGCTGTCAGAAGGAGTGGGAGGAGCTTCATTTCTGGCATCAACATGCTACACATCACCGGTTCAGCCTCTCGTTCCTTACATAAAAACAAGCTCAGTCTCACGTGGAAATAACCAACCACCACCTTCCTTCTTTCTTTCTTCATGATTTTGTATGTCTTTTTTATTTTGTACTTTATTTACTTTTTTGGGTTTTTTTTTTTTTTTTTAACTTTTTTCTTTCTTTCATTCATTTAAAGGATTGATCAAGACTTACACTGGTTACTCATTTACATCTTTTGCCCTAAGATGGCCTGGCAAGCTGTCCAGGTCTACTCCGCCCTATATTATATAATATATATCTATTCTTCTTCTTCATTTCCTTTCGGTTTTGCCCCTCAGGGGTCGCCACAACAAACCATCCGCCTCCATTTCACCCTATCCTCTGTATCTTCTACTCTTACTCCAACTACCTTCATGTCCTCCTTCACCACATCCATAAATCTTCTCAGGACTTCTGCCTGGTAGTTCCAACCTCAGCATCCTACTACCAATATACTCACTATCCCTCCTCTGTACATGTCCAAACCATCTCAATCTAACCGGTCTGACTTTGTTTCCAAAACGTCTTACATGTTCTGTCCCTCTGATGTACTCATTCCTGATCCTATCCATCATCGATACTCCCAAAGAGAACCTCAACATTTTCATCTCTGCTACCGCCTGCTCAGCCTCCAGTCTTTTCCCCAGAGCCACTGTTTCTAAACCATACAACATCACTGGCCTCATCACCGTCTTGTACACTTTTCCTTTCATTCTTGCCGATACCTTCCTATCACACATCACACCGGACACTTTTCTCCAACCATTCTAACCTGCCTGCACACGCTTCTTCACCTTTTATCCGCACTTTCCATTGCTCTGGACTGTTGACCATAAGTACTTAAAATCCTCCACCTTCCTTATCTCTGTTCCCTGTAACCTCACCATTCCTCTTGGGTCATTGTCTTTCACGCACATGTATTCTGTCTTACTGAGGCTAACCTTCATTCCTCTCCTTTCCAGGGCATAAGTCCACATCTCT
Organism: Plotosus lineatus; assembly: GCA_024760905.1. Taxonomy (NCBI): domain Eukaryota; kingdom Metazoa; phylum Chordata; class Actinopteri; order Siluriformes; family Plotosidae; genus Plotosus; species Plotosus lineatus. The sequence continues at coordinate 6,690,641 of CM045740.1, forward strand.
AGATTTTCCTGCACTTGTATTCTGCTCTCACTACAGTTCACAATGTCATCTGCAAACATCATAGTCCATGGGGAATCTTGTCTAACCTCATCTGTCAGCCTGTCCAGCACCATAGCAAACAAGAAGGGGCTCAGAGCTGACCCTTGATGCAGTCCCACCTCCACCGTGAACTCTTCTGTCACACCGACAGCACACCTCACCACTGTTTTACATCTCTCATACATGTCCTGCACCACTCTAACATACTTCTCTGCCACTCCAGACTTCCTCATGCAATACCACAGTTCCTCTCTCGGCACCCTGTCATATGCTTTCTCCAGCTCCACAAAGGCAAAATGCAGCTCCTTCTGACCTTCTCTGTACCTCTCTATTAACATCCTCAAAGCAAACACTGCATCTGTGGTGCTCTTTCTTGGCATGAAACCAAACTATTGCTCACAAATGTTGACCTCTGCCCTTAGTCTAGCTTCCACTATTCTTTCCTATAACTTCATCGTATGGCTCATCAACTTTATCTCTCTGTAGTTGCCACAACTCTGCACATCTCCCTTGTTCTTAAAAATGGGCACAAGCACACTTCTCCTCCATTCCTCTGGCATCCTCTCACTCTCTAAGACCTTGTTGAATGTTCTTGTCAGAAAATCTACTGCTACCTCTCCGAGACACTTCCATACCGCCACTGGTATGTCATCAGGACCAACTGCCTTTCCACTCTTCATCCTCTTCAATGCCCTCCTTACTTCACCCTGACTAATCTTTGCTACTTTCTGGTCCTCAACAGTCACCTCTTCTACTCTTTTTTCTCTCTCATTTTCCTCATTCATCAGCTCTTCAAAGTACTCTTTCCATCTTCCCAGCACACTTCTGTCATCAGTCAATACATTTCCCACTCTGTCCTTAATCACTCTAACTTGCTGCACATCCTTCCCATCTCTATTTCTCTGCTGTGCCAACCTGTATAAATCATTTTTTCCCTCCTTACTGTCCAACCTAGCATACAAGTCATCATACGCCCTCTGTTTGGCCTTTAACACACTACCTTTACCTTACGCTGTGTCTCCCTGTGTGTATGTGTATATATATACACTTTATATATGGAGTGACAGTGAGACAGAGAGAGAGAGATTGCTTGATTGATTGATTGATTGATTGATTGATTGATTGACTGACTGATTGATTGATTGATTGATTCCAAGCTGAAAATTTGCATTAGTTTTTTTAATCAGCCTGTGGAAGTTTCAGCCCACCCTCATTTGTGTGTGTGTGTGTGTGTGTGTGTGTGTGTGTGTGTGTGTGTGTCACAACATTTTTTTTGTTTGTTTTCGAGGTAAGATAAGGATCAGGAAGGAATCTTTATAAATAAATAAATTATAAAATCGACAACACACTAAATATATCCGCCCAAGGTTATGTTCTCTCCTCTTGTAGCTGCGTTCTTGCCAAAAACCAAAAATAAAAACAAATCAGACAGCCCACCCCTTCACCCTCCTCTGAGTATCTGAAAGCCCTTCTGACGAGTTTGACCCAGTCCCAGGTCTTCGTGACCCGGGTGACTGAACTTGTGCTCTGACTTTTCTCTCGCACTCTCAGAAGCGTCTGTTTCCTTCTGTTTCATTCCACACACAAAGAATCTGATATTCTGATTTCAATTTTTAAACGCATTTCATTATTCATACCACTGTGTGCTGCCTCGCTCGTTCCTCGGATGGTTATGGAGTTTCCTTTCAGCGCCAGGTTTATTCCTGCTTTTAGACCCTTCGGGAAACTCGGGGCCGGGTGTGTCTCTTACATCTGAGTGCTTCTCAAATATTTATATGGACTTGTCTGAGGTTGTGCTGTCATTAATGCTCGTTGTTTGGGTGGAGTCGGGTGGCCTTGATTTAAGTCGCCATAGCAGTCGCTTCCTTTAAAGGCATTAATCCAGGCGGGCGAAGTTTTCAGCGAATACAGGGTCACAACAAACCTCCGACAAATTTGGATTCACACACTTGTTAAGGCAGGAGGGGTGGACGTCTGTTGGTAGCCTAACCCCAAATTGAACATCTTGAGCTTGAGGAACTCAGTGTATAGGTTGAGTAAGATGAAGCTACGGCACACGGAGCTCGAAGTGCGAACATGTGGAGCTTGCATGTTCTTCCCATGATTGTGTGGGTTTCCTTCAGGTACCCCAGGTTCCTCCCACTGTCCAAGTTCTGTACTTTAGAATAATTGGCTGTTTGTCTGAGAGTCATTTATTCATTCATTCATTATTTAAACTGCTCAATTAGGGTCGCGGGAAGGCTGGGGCCCATCTCCGCCGACTCTGGGCGAGGACGGGGTACACCCCGGACAGCTTGCCAGACCGTCACAGAACCAACACTCACACAGTCATTCACACCTCGGGGAGATTTGGAAAAGCCAATTAACCTACTGTGCATGTTTTTGGACTGTGGGAGGAAACCGGAGAACCCAGAGGAAACCCATGCAAGCACAGGAGGAGATCATGCAAACTCCACACAGAAACACCGAGCTGATACTCGAACCCAGGGATTTTTTGCTGTGAGATAGGCGTGCAAACCACTACGTCATCATGACGCCCCTGTCTGAGTGTGAGTGTAAAAGGTTGTGTGTGTTGCCCTGTGGTGGTGTGGTGAGCTGTTCAACGTATTCCCTGCCTTCACCCAGAGACAGCT
>CM045740.1:6698312-6705812 GCA_024760905.1 Plotosus lineatus
AATAGAGTTCCCTCTCTGTCCTTTATCAATCTAACTTGCTGCACGTCCTTTCCATCTCTATTTCTCTGCTGTGCCAACCTGTATAGATCATTTTCTCCCTCTTTACTATCCAACCTATCATACAAGTCATCATATGCCCTCTGTTTGGCCTTAGCCACTGCTACTAGCCTTAGCTGTGTCTCCCTGTACTCCTGTTTACTCCCTTCGGTCCTCTCAATGTCCACTTCTTCTTGGCTAACCTTTTCCTTTGTACACACTCCTGCACTTCCTCATTCCACCACCAAGTCTCCTTATCTACTTTCCTTCCAGAGGACACACCCAAGTACTCTCCTACCTGTGTCCCTGATCACATTTGCTGTGGTTGTCCAGTCATTTGGGCACTTCCTGGCCACCCAAAGCCTGTTTCAACTCCTCCTTGAAGACAACACGACACTCTTCCTTTTTCAGCTTCCACCACTTTGTCTTCTGCTCTGCCTTTGCCTTTTTTCACCTTTCTCACCATCAGAGTCATCCTGCACACCACCATCCTATGCTGTTTGGCAACGCTCTCACCCACGATGACTTTGCAGTCACTGACTTCCTTCAAATTACATCGCCTACACAAGATGTAGTCTACCTGTGTGCGCCTACCTCCGCTTTCATAAGTCACCCTATGCTCCTGTTTCTTCTCAAAGAAAGTATTCACCACAGCCATTTCCATCCTTTTTGCAAAATCTATCAACATCTGTCCTTCTGCGTTCCTGTCCTGGATACCAAACCTGCCCATCACTTCCTCGTCCCTCTGTTGCCTGCCCCAACATGTCCATTGAAGTCTGCACCTATGACCACTCTTTTCACCTCTGGGGTACTCTGCATCACTTCATCTAAGTCACTCCAGAATCTCTCCTTCTCTTCTAGCTCACATCCTGCCTGTGGGGCATAAGCACTAACAACATTGAGCATTACACCTTCAATTTCTAACTTGAGATTCATCACTCTGTCTGACACTCTTTCACTTCTAGAACATTCCTGCCAAACTCCTCCTTCAAGATGACTCCGACTCCATTTCTCTTCCCATCCACACCGTGATAAAATAGCTTAAACCCTGCTCCTAAGCTTTTTGCTTTGCTACCTTTCCACCTGGTCTCCCTGAACACACAGTATGTCCACCTTCCTCCTCTGCATCATGTCAACCAGCTCTCTACCTTTTCTGTGCATAGTTCCAACATTCAAAGTCCCCACTCTCAGTCCTAGACTCATGCCTTTCCTCTTCTCTCTCTGCCTACGGACACGCCTCCCACCTCTCCTTCTTCGGCGTCTTCGACCAACAGTAGTCCAATTTCCATCAGCACCCTGTTGATTGACAGCACTGATGGCGGTCGTTGTTAACCCGGGCCTCGACCGATCCGGTATGGAGGTAATACTTTTGATTTGCATTTTAAGTAATTGGCATTGGTTTTACGTCGGATGCCCTTCCTGACACAACCCTCTGCATTTCTCCGGGCTTGGGACCGGCATGAGGGGGAGAGACACTGGTTAGTGCCCCCCCACCTCATGGCTGCATTTACACACTGCGGCCATAAATTACTCGTCACTGAGGTGACAGCTGTGTGTAGGAAGAAAAATAATAAATTGCATTTCAGCATTAAAAATGTCTCCCTGTCTGCCTGCACCATGGAGAGATAAACACAAACCAGAGGACATGAGAGACAGAGCGAGAGAGAGAGCGAGAGAGAGAGAGAGAGAGAGAGAGACATGTAGATGAAGACTAAGAGCTGAAAGAAAACAGTTGAATGAAGATGAGTTAGTTTTGAGTTCATTCACTTATTTGCTGAACCACTTAATCCTATTAAGGCTGTGGGGAGGCTGAAGACTATCTCAGCTTGCTTTGGGTGAAAGAGGGTACTCTCCAAACAGCTTTACCAGGTTACCCAGAGAGAACCATGCAAGCATGGGGAGAACATGCAAACTCTACACAGAAATGTCCTCGGCAAGCCCAAGAATCGAACCCACGACCTTCTCGCTATGTGTGTTTGTTTTTGGACAAGGTTTAACAATACAGTGCTCGAACACCAGGTCTTCCAGTTATTGTTTTTTTTTTCCTGGACAAAATATTTAATCACATTCACCACCAAGAGTGCACAAAGAGTGCAAACCTGCACCAAGCCTCAAAACAAAAACTAAAATAGTGAACACTCACAATGGCCTGGCAAGCTGTCCAGGGTGTACGCTGCCCTCAGAGATGGTCTGAAAATACCTGAGATGGGTATTAGCCTCCCCATGATCCTAGTTAAGTGGCTTAGAAAGTGAATTAATCAATGAATGAATGAAAATGTAGCGCCCTCTGCTGGAAATGCTGCAATACCACACTTCCAAAAAAGCTATACAGTGATCTCTCACTTTTCACAGTTAATGGGGACCAAGACCCCCCGCGAACGCCAAATTTCCGCAAAGTAGGATCAACCCCCCCCCCCGACTGACGTATAACGTACATGCATATGTGTATATAATATGAATAAATACATATTCAACGCTATAAATACACACATACAGACGCGCGCAAGTAGTTTTGTTGGGAGGTTTTGGGTTGTTTTTTGTTTTTGTTTGTTTGTGGTTTCTTTGCATAATTGGCCTTGTTTTGCGAATTTTCTTTAACTGCTTCCCCTATTCTTTTTAATTTCCTTATTTTTTATTTTTCGATGAATATTTTTAAAAACTAAAGATGCACTGAAGCCACAGAAACTGAAGCATGAAGTACTGAGGGATCACTGTATATATTTACAGCTTTATTTAATGCTTGCAACGTGCGCGCGCGCACACACACACACACACACACACACACACACACACACACACACACACACACACACAAATAGTTGCACGCGGAGAGCATGAACCTGTAGCATACAGTACTTAGCAATCCTCAATGCTAGCTAAAATGTTTAAAGTAGCGGTGTTAAGCTCCTCCCTTCACCTCCGCAAGCTGTTGTCCCTTCATGTCCCCGCCATGCCCAAGCTCAAGTGTGTAATGAATGTCTCTTTTAACATGGCCTCTGTCATTTTTATTTATTTATTTATTTATTTATTTTTATTTATTTATTTTTTTTCTAGAGCAAGAAGAGTTTCCTTAACCATAAATTATTTCCTATTGCCGTTCCGTCTCTAAGGTGTGCATTTAAAAGCCAAATTGTTCTGGAAGAAGCTTTTTTCCTTTTTCTTTTTTTCTTTTTTCATCCTGATGATTTGGGCAGCGGTCGTGGTATTTTCAGTTTCACCATGGAGACACAAATTACTGTGAATGGATGAAAAAGAAAAAAAAAAGCCTTTTTCTCATACGATGGAGACTCCAGAGTACAGACTGATCCCGCGGCTGTATCGATATAGATTATTTGATGCACGAGTCTCCTTTAATAGGCGCAATAATATTATTCCTCTGTAAGAAAGTGGGCGTTAGACCAGCACAAAGTGACACGCTGTACTCTGGTCTTAGCTGGAGCTTTGTTCCACCCGAAGCCTGGAGGAGAAGCTTCTTTGTCTCTCCTGTACGAATGGCAGATGAGTGAAAAGTGGCGGCATCAAATAGACCGACACTTCCTGCCCTTCCTCAGGAATCCAATTCAGAACAGGCCTGATTTTATTTGCGCTAACACTTGATTGGTTTAGAGGTGAATCATTATCATCTAGAGCAGAGGTGTCAAGTTAAATTTCACCGAGGGCCACATCATAACTTTAAAGCTGATTGAAGGCGGGATAATCACTGAAAATCTGTTCTAAAAGGGCAACCATGAAATCTGCATGCAAAATTGATTGGTTTCACATCAATTTCTCCTCTTTCTCTTTATTCACTCATATTTTATGTCAACATTTAACACCAGCAAACCAGCGTGCAGCTGTCTTGAATCACGAATGACTTGCTGTCCGCGTAAAGTAGGTTTTTTGCCCTCTACTGGAAGAATGATGAATTAGGTTTCACGGTAATGGTTGGTGCAAAGAATTTACGAGAATCATATTCCATTAAAGCGCTTGCAGGCCACATAAAATCAGTTGGCGGGCCGTTATAAAATTATTTGTCCTGTGGGTTTTAACTTTGACCCCTGTGGTCCAGAGCAGCAGCATAGACAGATATTTTATTTATTCGTGGTCAGTTCCATAGTAACAACCAGATCATCAGTGATGGGATGGTGCGGTGGAATTAAAAGATTGGCACATTGTTTGGACCACTGTGATGCGTTAACAATTTGGGACCCTGACACTCTATGATGGACTTATGTCCAACTCAGTTGACCTGCCAGCGTTCTCAGGGTAGGCTCCACCACACCCTGAGCTTAATAATCATCAATCGGGCCTCACACGGGGGTGGTTCTGATGATGGGTTCAGCATGGTTCCCATACATGTTAGAGCGCAGTGACATTTTCTGAACAATAGTCTTGAATTCAAAGTGGTGTATCGCCTTGTAGCTGTGTAGCTGTTGCGTTGTCGCCTTTCACAACCTTTCCAAGCCGCACTGAGTTCCAACTTATTCACACAGCGTATTTTATGACCTCTCACAACAGCCGCGCAGCCATCAACCCCTGCCGTCAAAACTTGCCCCAGCGTGAGACCTGCTTCGGTATCAGCTCTGACTTTTCCGATTCTGACCAACAGCATGAGCTCCACGAGTCTGAAGGATGGCCGTGGACCAGCTGTGACAGTCTGGGAAGGTAATGCTTTGTCGGAGCCAGATGTTCCCACTAAGAGGAGGATTATGTAGGAGCGCTGCACTGTGACTTTATTAGTGCTCCATACAAACCAGATGGTAAAAAATGCTTTAAAAGTTGAGTTTGTTCATGAGCTATTAGAAGACTTCATATTATGTTGACTCCGTTGAGAGGCCTATTGATGAACGCGGTTTCCAGATGATGTTCTCAGCAGCTGGATTGAGGTCAGGATTCCACTTATCTCTGAGGAACTGCTGCTTTAAAATTCACGTTCAGACCCAGGAATACAAACATCCAACTGCTGTATATAAAAAGCTACATGTATTTATATATATTAATATTCACTATATAGGCGGCACTGTGGGATAGTGGTTCGCACATCTGCTTCACAGCATGAAGGACCTGGGTTCAATTCCCAGCTCGGGCGTTTCTGTGTGGAGTTTGCATGTTTTCCTCGTGCTTGCGTGGGTTTCCTCCGGGTACTCTGATTTCCTCCCACAGTCCAAAAACATGCACAGTAGGTTAATTGACTGTTCAAAATCTCTCCTGGTGAATGGTTGTGTGTGGGTTGGCCCTGCGATGGCCTGGTGAGCTGTCCAGAGTGTACCCGAAGTAGGCTGAGATGGGCGCCAGCCTCCCTGCAACGCTAATTAGCATTAAGTGGTTCAGAAAATGAATGAATGAATGAATATTTACTATAAAAGTGTGTTGGATTTTTGGGGGCGGGGCAATGTAAGCAAATGGGTGGACATATGGAAAAGTTAGGAACAGTTCAATAGGATTTTTACCTTTGTCATGGAGGTCATTCATTTATTCATTTTCTGTAACCAATTAATCCTAATTAGGGTCATGGCGAGGCAGGTGCCCATCCCAGCCAACTCCAGGGAAGGGCAGAGTACAACCTGGACTGTGTGTGTGTGTGTGTGTGTGTGTGTGTGTGTGTGTGTGTGTGTGTGTGTGCGTTGCCCTGTGATGATGTGGCAAGCTGTTCAGGGTACACCCCACCTTTATATATATATATATATATATATATATATATATATATATATATATATATATATATATATATATATATATATATAATATTAGGCAAATTAATGAGTCAGGGTTCATTTGAGGGATCTTGGGCTTGGGAGAGGTTTGCGCTCTATGTTTTTGTTTTATGGTGTGGAGATTAATAAACCATTGAATATATAAACAGATGACGTGAAAAAGTTATAATTACGTTGTCTGAACATTGTCTGTGTGTGTGTGTGTGTGTGTGTGTGTGTGTGTAGCGTGGCTTCATCTGCTCTCCTGTTTGGGTACACCTGATCAACACACACACACACACACACACACACTCACACACACACACACTCACACACAATGTATCCGCGGGAGACATGGGTTATAATATGGTTGCCATGGTAATTTCCATCCATGTCTCCTGCGGATACGGCAGTGATGGTTAAATATGCTAATAAATTATGAATTCTTTTGAAAAACACTGACAAAGACGTATGAAGATGCAAAAAAACCATGCCGAGAATCAATCACGATTAAAAATGTCCAGATCCCAAATTCCGGAGAAAAGTGGACCATACGTGTGTAAAAGATCCAAATCCAAACGCACGATGGTTACATTCCAGGCTTTGCTGGAAATGCTCCAGCTTTGCATCGTATGCGCAGTCTTTCTCAACCCACGCAGCAGTTCAGGTCTCCCTGGGTGTCAGAGAGTCTTTTGAGATCTCGCTGTTGAAGTGGTGTGATGAGGTTCCCCATCAGACCCGGCATCTCTTTATTCGTCCAGCAGAGGTCAAAAGCCTTGTTCAGACAACATACAGAAAGTTTTGTGTTTCTCGACGCCAGAGTGAAGATCTCAGCTCGAGTTCGTCCTCTGTGTTGCGCACTCGAGAGCCTGATACCTCAAATAGTTTCGTGCCGTCAATACGATGAGATGTTCTCCAAGTGGACTCATAGAGCTGTGCTTTAATATCTGATAGAAATACAGTCTGAAAAATAGATTGTTCACTCATGTTGAAGTGCTGGAGAATAATACAGACGTGAAGGATAGAAGTCAAAGGAAAATTCGTCGGGGGCTTAGTGGCTCCTCCCACCCGGAGCTTAGTAGCAAGATGCGGCTAGGACTGGGACGCTAGTCTGGCGCAGGTTACCGTCCCAGAATTTTTACTGGTACCCATTTATACTGATGAGCGAACACAGGCACACATGTCATGCAGAAAACATCTGTTGGGCAGTGGTGGCCTGGTGGTAAAGCTGCTGGATCACTGATCCAAAGGTTGGGGGGTTCAAGCCCCATTCTCAGCGGGTTGTCACTGTCCTCCCAGTGCACTAACTGGGTTATCAGAGGCCAGCTGTGTCTCTCACTGTCTCACCATAGACCTCTGCTGAGTTTCATAAAGAGGAGCTGCATATCCGTCAGCATGTTTCGGGCCCTGTGATGGCCTGGCGAGCCGTCCAGGGTGTACGCTGCCCTCACATGGATTACGACGTTACAGAAAATGAACAAACGAAAGTTCGAGTGTCAAGTCCAGGACTCGAACCCAGGACTGACTAGTTGTGGCACAGATGTGATCACCACTGGAACGAGAGCAACATCAGCGCCTTGAACCCCGAGCCAGATCTCTGAGCATGAATGACATGTATCAGGTTTTGTTTATGGTCCAAACCGGATGAATGAAGAACAGTCAGTACCTGCTGGGCTTCAGTGGCCCTCTGAGGACCGTTTAGATTTTTTCTCTTTAATCTCCATCCACGTTTACTGTTCTGCGTCCTTTTTTTTTTTTTTTTTTTTTTTTTTTTTGTGAAACTTCTCCCCTG
>CM045740.1:6710812-6740812 GCA_024760905.1 Plotosus lineatus
TGGGGGTGGGACAACTAGAATAATCTTGATTTTATTGGTCTTCTGTTATGTTTGGTAAGTAATATTATACATATTTATTTTATTATTATTATTATTATTCTCTTACTCCGGATTTAATTTTAATTTAATTTACATGTATTTGTGCGAGGTTCCTGATACAACGGCAAATTTGATTTTCCGGCATCTGCTTCATTCTGAAGGTGCCGGATAATTGGAACCAGTCGGTAATATGAAGAAAATAGTGTGAAGTCGCATCTCGACTTTGTCTAAAAAAATAATAAATATATTTTTGGGAGTGAGGAAGCACTAACACTGGAGACTCCTTCCACAAACATTTTCCTGCAGGAAGCCATGCAAGTCGATTGCATACACTGTTTCAACAGAAATGATCCAAAACAAAAGTTTGACTACGGAAAATAAAACTAAATAAACACGGCGTGATTATTCAGTGTGAAATATTCGAAAAAGGAAAGAAAACAGACAGAAATAAGAAGCTGTCTCTATTTCAGCTGCAGAAATAAATGCTGTTTGGCGTGAAGCCGCGGAGACGATGGAGCCATCAAAAATACTGGCATCAGCTCTGAATGCATTATAAACACACACACACACACACACACACACACACACACACACACACACATAGAGAATGAGCAATGGGCGATGAACAGGGGGGGTAGTGAGGGTGGGGGGGGGGGGTTTGGACTCAAAGAGACTTCAAATCCCAGACTGATGTCTGTGTAAATATTTTCCGTCTGGCGATAAACAGATTCTATCATCCAGAAGCTTTCGGAGGCTCAGACAGGCCTAATATCATGCATCGTATCATATCAGTGACCGTTACAACAAAACACGTTTCTGTCTCCGAAAAAGACGAGATAAAAAGTCTGGTGCGAAGCTCGACCACAACCATGGAGAGAAGAAGAAAAAAACATCCTGGCCGTAGTGCTGCGTTGTCGAGTCACTGGCACATGAAATGGTTTAATATTCCGGGGCGGTAGCTTTAATGAAATTAATTTCAGAAGCCGTTGTAAAGAGCTGATGGTGTCATAAAAGCGGCGGCTTTTATAGCCGTCGTCCATCACTGTGATCTCGTGACGTCTCGCTTTGCTGATAAAAGACTTTAATTGGCTCCTAAAGGTTACACCAAGCAACAGGGCATCGGATCAGAAATAATAATAATAATAATAATAATAATAATAATAATAATAATAATAATAGTAATAATAATAATAATAATAATAATAATAATAATAGTAATAGTAATAATAATAATAATAATAATAATAATAGTAGTGGTAATAATAATAATAATAATAATAATAGTAATAATAATAATAATAATAATAATAATAATAATAATAATAATAGTAATAATAATAACAATGCATGTCCTTCTCTGCTTTTGTCTGGTGGGCTCTGATGACGTGCGGAGTTTGTCCTACGTGTGATCAGGTAATGGTCATGAGGTTAAATGTCAGACGTTGTGCTAAAAATTCGATTGTTGCTAATTACCTGGAAGTGAAAGAAAAACAAAATATAGATCAAATTAAAAACTAATGGGCAGTGGTGGCCTAGTGGTATAAGGCGCCGGATCGCTGATCCAAAGGTTGGGGTTGGAGTCCCACTCTCCACAAGGTTGTCACTGTCCTCCCAGTGCAGCTAACTGGGTTATCAAAGGCCGGCCATGTCTCTCACTGTCTATGGTGTGAGGCATGTAAAAGAACCATTGCTGACTTTCGACAAGAGCAGGCTGCAAAGCCGTCAGCGTGTTTCCGCCCTGCGATGGCCTGGCGAGCTGTCCAGGGTGTACTCTTCCCTCGCCCTGAGTTGGCTGGGATGGGCACCAGCCTCCCCGCGACCCTAATTAGGATGAAGCGGTTACAGAAAATGAACTGAAATTAAAAACTATGAAAAAAATGTGTGGATTTCAAGGTCTCTTGAGGTGTGGTGTGGCTGGTGGTGTAGTGGTTAGGGTGCTGCACTCATGTTCAGGAGGTTGTGAGTTCAAATCCCAGTTAGATGCTCACTGTGCTAAGACCCCTGGGCAAGGTCTTAACCACAAGTGTGCCTCTGTTCACCCAGCAGTACAACTGGGTACCAGTAAAAATATACTGGGAAGGTAACCTGCGATGGACCAGCGTCCCATCCAGGAGGAGATGAACTTCCTGGTTGCTTCATGCTATGGAAACCTGGGATAAGCACCGCTTTGATGAGCCACCATGGCTTGGGTGGAAAAAGCCCAATGGACTTTACTTTTTTCTCTTGGGGCATGTTTATTTTTGGTGAAACAGAACCTGGTGATTGGGAGAACGGTATTTAGGGGTGGGGCTAACAGCAAAATTTGAAGTTGATTGGTTAGCTTTCATGCCTCATTTAGCGCATTTAGTTTACACCAAAATAAACAAATAAATATAATGACTTTCTATTGCACTCTCCAGACCAGCGAAAGGCCAATTTCTCTGAAGCACTTGCGCTTTTTATAGAACAAACCTAGCGGTAATAAAGAAAGAAATAAAATCTTTTACTTTTATTACTTTTCAGATCATATCGGAATGTTGAAGGCAAGCTTGATCTCTTTTTATTGTCTTTAACGCTCAGACATACTTTTTCGTCAATAATTGGAAAGCGGAATCGTGTCAGTTTCATCACCATTGATTTTTCATCCTGTGTTTATGACCAGGTTTAAAAACCTTAAAAACTTAAAACGCTTTTTATGTCAGCAAAAGAAAAACTGGTTAAACAATTAAGAAATCGATTTGCAGACTGATTTTATCAGGCATTTCTCCCGAGATAGACCTTTTTCGCTAACTTTTCAAATGCAATATTATATCGTTACAGTGTTGCCATAGTGATGGGTCCTTGTTGTATTACAGCCGGTAATAATGATCGAGAGACGAAGGCTTCGGTGCTGATGTGTGAGGTCACATCCTGTTTTAGCTTCTCCGTATCACCATCATACAGTTGGTGCTAGTTTCGGATTGAAATTGGTTCAGATCTGTTGCTAGCTTTGGGTTGAGGCTAGTTTTTGGTTGAAGTTGCTTCTGAGTTGGTGCTAGTTTTGGGTTTGCTTTAGTTCTGGGTTGGTGCTGGTTTTGGGTTTGCTTTAGTTCTGGGTTGGTACTAGCTTTTGGTTTGCTTGGGTTCTGGGTTGGTGCGAGTTTTTGGTTTGCTTTAGTTCTGGGTTGGTGCTAATTGGAAGTCTGTGGTAGTGCAGGGTTGATGGTAGCTTTGTGTTGGTTCTAGTTCTGGATTTTGAGGTTGGCTTTTTGTTCTGGATTGGTGCTAGATTTGGGTTGGTGATCATTTTAAGTTGGTTCTATTTCTGGGTTGGTGCTAGATTTGGATTGGTTCTAGTTTTGGTTGGGATAAGTTTTAGGTTGCTTCTGCATCAGGGTTGTGACTCATTTTGGATTGGTTTGCTTTTTGGGATCGATGTAGTTCTTGTTCAGAAGTCATTCTCCTTGCAAAAGTCTGAAGACCGGTTTCTTTTACACGGCAGCCGTAGAACCACACTGTATTACGTGTATCTTTTTACTTTCCGAACAAAGTCAGCACCGAGTATGACGGCAGGAACAGCAGTGTCGGACCACGGCTGCTTTAATTTCTCATCAGTACTGGAGCTCTGTATTTCTTCTTCTTGATTGTAGAAGATTAGATGCTGCCTGAACTCTGATTTGTTTTGAAACGGCAACTCTGGCGTGGGTCTTGTCAGTCAGTATAACCCCATCCCCTGATGTCAACGGTTGTTGGTTCTCAACCAATGCACTGTTTATGCATCATGTGGTTGTGGGGTTCTCTTTGTGGAACGTTGGCACAGAGCCACAAAGCTCCATGAATGTGTTCTAACACCGAATCTTCCTCAAGTGAGGTTGTGGATCTCCAGGTGCTCCTCAGGTAAGATGAGATAGAGACAGTGTGGATGAAGTGTGGATGAGGACACTTCTGCGCCCCGAGGGATCCGTTTTCGAAGCTCTTTTGTGTTGGGATTGATTGTGTCACGAGTGGACTTACGGTACTGTTTATTCTCCGTGACATACTTTAGCGGCGGTGCCAGATCTCAGCAGCAGCTGGGGCTCGCTTTTGAGCCCTGATGGGACGCGACAGCGCCCAACGGCCTGCTTTCTGAGCCCAGTGGTCAGCAGCTGCTGAACAGTGTTAGCGTCTCACGCCACAGCTGGCGGGGGAGATGTTTTCTGACGTGAGGTTCAGCTGAACCATGTTTTTTTTTTTTTTTTTCTTTTTGATATGCGCTCAGACGATCTTTGAAATGCATCTCGATTATTATCAACTTGAGCTCTGTGAAAACCTCTCAGACACAAGAGACATCTTTTTATCTGCTAAATACAATTTTTCCTTCACAATTAAAGGTGTGAAGATGAGAAATTGTGCTCAGGAGAGATTTCACAAGTCAAGTGCATGATATCAGATTTCACATTAAAGGTTAAGTTCAGAAGATGGTGTTTATTCCATTTGTGCGCTCAGATATGAGGACTCTGCTCAAGTCGCATTATGGTGTGTGTGTGTGTGTGTGTGTGTGTGTGTGTGTGTGTGTGTGTGTGTGTGTGTGTGTGTGTGTTGGTGAGATAGTGATGAATGTACAGCATATATTATAAGACCGTGTGTCTGTGACGATCATCTATCAGCCTTATGGAAACGCATTAATTCCAAACGCTGCACTCCTCAGACGAGCCTCTTTGTCTCATACATAAATAATTCGATTCTTCGGAGAAAAATTTTCGTGTCGAGTGTCTTTCGCGACGCCGCCTTTTTCAGGATGTATAGATCAGCTCGGGATCATCTCCATACGCGGTGGCAGCTCCTTGGGTCTCATCGACCGAAGAGCTCTGATGTGGGAGGTGTGAGAGACAGGTGTGAGAGACAGGTGTGAGAGACAGGCGTGAGAGTGCTTCGCTTTAATGCAGAAGGTTTGTCACCTGTGATGTAGCCAAAGAGAAGCTGGATTGTCACATCATCGCTCTTATGTTGACAGACCTCGCCATCTAATATTTGACGTTTTCCGGTAGAGTGCTGGTGTTATTAAATCTACTGTCGTGTCAATATCCTTGGTAGTGATACAGGATAACCGAACCGCACGGGTGGAAAATACTTGAGGCACCGTTATGATGCTTAAAGGTGTGTCTTCACCAGTGAGTAGCCGCCATCTTTTATCTTTTATCATCAGCTCATTCCGATAACTATAAAGTCCCAACTCATTGGCTTAGTCGCTTAATCTATGTCTTGTTTTAGTTGTGTTTATTTACAGTAACAATAAGAATAATAAGACCACGTGACCTGAGGAACGATCCAGGGTATATATGATAAGCTAGCGGGACAAGGCTCAACTGATATGATGGACACCTTGATTAAATTAGTTGGACACCTTACTCATTGCGGTTGGGTTAGGGTTACGTTGGGCTGCAACTGTCTGACCAGTGGGCTGCCGGAATACTTTGGGTGCATTAAGACTCATTTTGTGGTGATGGGTCACATTTTGAGATGTTTCTTGGTTCAGGGGGTCGTTACACTAGAGATGCGATGTAAAGTCAGGTTACGTAAACGGTAATTTGCAGCTGTCACAAATCACAAATGTCGCAAAACATGGTTCTGTCATGGAATAGTCTCGGACTCTTCTCAACCAGTCCGGACCCTTCACGAGAAGACCGCAATGTTGGCATTTTCCTCGCAAAATGTTTATCTTTTGTTCGTAAGGTAATTCCATGTATTCCATTTGGTCATCATTCATATTTTCTTCACATGGATAAGGTACGAATAAAACGTGACAGTTTGGCCCAAAACCGACCGATTTACGATACAAGATTAGCTTTTCCACTAAACATGAGAAAATCGATCGCAATTTACTCGCAAGTCGGTTGCATAAATTGTTGCAAAACCTTCGTGTTACTTTCTTGGGATATACAAAGTTGACTAGCAAAATAATCTAAAAAAAAAAAAATCGTAAAAATCAATCGGCATATTCGCTTTACTATCGCAGCTCTCGTGTGATCACGTCCTTCGCACGGTTGTAAAGCGCCTTTCTTTGCGTGAACGCCAGATGAAAGCAGACAGGAGTTTCTGTTGCTCAGTTGATGTTTTCACAGTATTCAGGTTGAACGCTTTGCATATAAAGTCAGCGTTTCTGAAACACTCTCAGTCGCTGCCACCCAAACATGCCACAAAGTCACCAGGAACAGCTGAGGTATTCCAACAAAAAATAAAACGCAGAATCACACGTGGCATCGGGGTGAAGAAAGGGTCAGGAGCAGATCGGCTTACAGAACTGTCATGTTGGATCTAACAGCCAAAAAAAAAAAAAAAAAAAAAAAAAAAAAAATAAAGAAAGGGTCACCCTGGAGAGCTAATGGCAATCATCACGGCACTAAATTAAGTAGACCGCATCCGGCGAGATCTCGCCTTTGGGTTAATGAAAGCCATTTTGAGCCGAGGTGGACATTTTGATTGCGCCCGTCCCGGAGTAACCCTTCCGGAACAGAAGCCCCCCGTTCATCTGGCTGATGAGAGAGCAGCAGGTTAACGTCAGGACAGGAGCGCCAGCAGGTTCATGTGTGTAGAATCCGATGTTTTCTGCAAAAATAAGGCTGTTTATTTATAGAGTTATGTGTAGTTGTTTATGTTGGGTCTGTAACTAAACAAAAAAAAAGTGCCTCAGAAGCTTGAGAGGAGGTGACAGCAAAAAAAAAACAAAAAAAAAAAAAACAGACAGAAAGTAGTAAGTGATATATGCCCCTCATCGGACACAGAACATTTAGTTTTCATTAAGAGTTAAACACGTACACGATACATTAGCGGGGTTCAATAGCCGCAGCTCGGCTCCTCGTTGCATTTCAGGCTGATGAATTAGCAGCTCGGAGCCGGGCGCGGGATGACAAAGGGAAATGGAAACGGTTATTAATATGACTTATACCAAAGTCCTGTACAGCGCTCCATTCTGATTGGTCAGGAAGGCGTCGATTCTCGCGGCTACTCAGACGATCTTGTCGTTGCTGGAAGGTTTCGCATTTAAAAGCGTGTTGATGATATTCTTCGCGGTTTGGAAGGAGTCTCCAGTGTCAGAGTAGCCAAACACTTCTACTGAGTAAATCCCGCCCACCGTTGATCAAATCCCTGTATATTGAATGTTTTATCTCTGGTTTAAAGCGGTTACTGCAGACCTGGCCGTTTATGATCACGTCCTCAAACAGCGTTAGCGCTTAGCATCAATCTCCTGCTTCTTAATGTGTTTTTTACTTCAAGGTCACAGATTTGAAAGCGCGGAGCACTTTGGCTGGATTAGATTAAGGCCAGTGAATTAGTCTGAAGCGTGCGGGCCCGCGTTCCTCCCCGGGGTTATAAACCTTACATGGGTACGCTGATGTCGTTAGCGATGTACACATTTCGAAAGCAGTATTTTTTTTCTCCGCCAAGTCAGGATTAAAAATTAAAAAGGCATCGCTATTATGGATGAGATTCTTTCAATTAGTTTCCTGAAGAATCGATTTTGGGTTTGTTCCTCACAGTTATTCCCGCTCGGAGCTCTTTTATAAGGTTTGTTGTTTCAGAGGCTCTGGACTCCGAGGCGTGGACTCAACCCACTCACTGATCGTTCTGCGGGTCGGCGGAAAAGGATGAATTGGCGAATCATCCTTAATTACAAGAAACGGAGTAACATTGCACCTAACAAAAGAAGCCGGAGAGGACTGATAGGGCGCAGTTTATCAGGAGAATCGCTGGCGTTGCCAGGTCCGGGCACGGCTTAATCATCATCCCTCACCGCTCGCTCCTGACACAAAGAACGTCCGACGCTCTTTTGTGAATCGCAGGCAGGTGCGACGTATGGAGACAGTTGTGTCTGTGTGTTAGGTTGAGCCGTGGAATATCAGCCCGGCGAGTGCTGCATGCATTGATGTGCCGCGGTCATTGAGCGGGAGGGATTTATGGTGTACAATCCATCAGCTCTGATCTTAAAAGCCTGTGGTTAACAACGGAGAGAAAGCAGGGCTATAGAAGCCTGACAAGGCCGTACTGCTCTCAGGCCTTTTACTTCGCCTGTTAACACGTTGACGAGTGCGTCTGAGCTGGGGTTGGGGTGGATGGAGGGAGGGAGGGGTGTGGACGGAGGGAGGGGAGGGGGAGTTGACGGAGGGATGGAGGGAAGTGCGGGGGGGGAGGGGGGGTTTCCAGCAGAGACATCACACATATCTACAGGGTGCATCACGAGCCAGTGATATTTCATCATCTAGTATTAGTATGGTGTCCGTCCTCGCCAGGTAGCGTCACTTGTTCCACGCAGATGTGCACGTCAGCCTCAATCTGCCCTGCCGCGGGGATCCTGAGCATCGGATTCCATTCTGTCCTTACCTTTGCGCATTACTTCCATCATCACGCCGGGTACGTTTGATTCCTCAAATCGTTCTCATAATGTCTTTTTTTTTTTCTGTTCCTGCAGGATCGGAGCACGTAGCGACTGTGACGCACCCTCTCCCGGTCACCTTCACCGACCTGCTGCCCCACTTCCTGGTGGAGCCGGAAGACGTCTTCATCATCAAGAACAAGCCAGTGACGTTGACCTGCCGCTCGACGCCCGCCACTCAGATCTACTTCAAGTGTAACGGAGAGTGGGTGCACCAGGACGACCATCTGATCGAGCGCACCGTCGATCCGGCGACAGGTAGAACTGATACCCTTCCTCTGCGGTTCCTTCGGGGTTCTTTGTCCGTGCTGTCTGACGCACAGTCCAGGTTCACTTCACTGATCTCTTCACTGCCTTTTCCAGGAACTGCTTTTTTTTTTTCTTTCTTTTTTTTTCCGACAAACAATTAAAGCCGTTATTATTTCATTGAGCTCTTTAAAAATCATCTCCTGCTGTCATGTTCCCTCCGACATTCTCCTCCCATCGTCCGGCTTTCAACCCCATTTTTTTCCCTCAACTTACATTAGTGCAGAATGATGGGATTAGAAGACACGTAATGTGAAATTGCATTACTTTCCCATCACTTGTGACATTAAAACACCCGTCCTGCTCGTCCAGCCAGACTTTTGGCTACTCCAAGATGCATCATAATGTCAGGTTTGTGTCCTGACTGAGTTTATAAAGTGGGAAGTTTTGAAAAACGAGTGCTCGGCGATTGAATTTCAAACGGCCAATTACCAGAAATTGATGTCTGGCCAAGAGCTGTGTTTAAACAGGACCAGTTTAAAAAGGCAATTCCCGGGTCGGGATGGAGAACATTCCGAGCTGTCGAGAGATTAATGTGATTGACGCCTTCACTATCCATTGAAAATTCTCCATGGAAGGAGAGGAGGGAGGGGAGGGAGGGGAGGGGGAAGGGGGGGGGAAGAGGGGGGGTGCCCCCCCCAAGCAAAAAAAAAAAGCGGAGGAGTACATTCGAAGTCTTAGAAGCGTGGATCCGGCGTTTGGCGTTCAGGGGGAACTCAACACACAAAAGAAGAAGCGGGGCACACAAAAGAGGGACGCTGTTCCGAAACGCATTCTTTCCCTTCAACAGAAGCAGTGGGAAGCTTAGGCGCTCTTCCAAACCAATTTACGCCGCGGCTGCAACCTTTATTGTGCATAAGACTAAGCTTTAGGTTTTTGTTCGCCGATAGGACTGTCTGAATGTGTTGCGAAGGCTTAGCGGTGACAGTGGCTTTATCCTCGCAAGAAAAGCATAAATAATAAGTCGGATCTATCCCATTTCTGCTAACTTAGGTGCCTGGTTTTTATTCTTCTCTCTTCCTCCCTCTTTTTCTTTCTTCCTCTTCAAACAAAGAAGCGACGGCGCATTATACGGGATATAAAAAGCCTGCATTGTTTTTCAAGAAATATGACAAATTTAGCTGCTGCTTTTTTTTTACCAAAGTAGAGGCCGGTGGTGAAGTGTGGTGTAGTGGTTAGGGAGCTGCGCTCATGATCGCGAGGTTTTGTGTTCAAATCCCATTTAAACCCCCACTGTGCTAAGACCCCTGGGCAAGGGCTCAACCACAAGTGTGCCTCTGTTCACCCAGCAGTATAAATGGGTACCAGTAAAATATACTGGGAAGGGAACCTGCGATGGACTTGTGGCCCATCCAGGGGGCGTTGAGCTTCTAGTTGCGTCATGCTACGGAAACCGGGGATGAGCTGCTACGGCTCGGGTGTAAAAAGCCCATCGGAGGTTTTTTTTTTGTTTGTTTTTACCAAAAGCACAGGATCTGTTTATTTATTTATTTTTATTATTTTTTTTTTTTTACAGGTTTTCCAGTCCTGAGAGGTTTAATCAGGGAGGTTTTTGCCTCTGGGAGATCATTTGCTAAGCTTCACCTGTTTGTACAGTAGGCCTCGTTTTTGGCGATGGTTCAGTTTCAGCCCTTCCCGTGGATCCTGAAAATCCACGAGTTATTGACGTGTTTTTAAAACGCTATGTATGATATTACGCTAAAATCTGGTTGTTAAACACATTCTCTCGCCAATCTTACTCATTAATGCAGTAATAATGCAGTAAAATGTAGTAATGACTAATAAAAACTTTTTAATTTTGTATTGTGATTATATTTATGAATAAATAAAGCGCTTAGGCTCCTTACCAGAAGCTAGAGAAGATGCCGGGCGTTTGAGTGACATCACAGGGCTTAAATAATCATTAAAAATACACAAAAACTCATGAATTCACAATTCAAGCAATCATGATGATGACATGTGCATGAAGGAGAAAAAAAAGAGGTGTACACATCATCTGCAACCAATCAGCAGGAGGGAGTAACAAAAGCTCTCAGCCATTGGCTAAATTTGAATCACGTGACAGTTATTTCCTGTGAAATACAAACCGTGACAGGGTTTGTCACCAATCTGCGAGTATGCAGGGGCGCGAGTGCCGAACCGCGAATGGTCAACGGCCTACTGCAGGTAGATAACCTGAGCTCACAAACTCTACGTAGGTACGTCTAAACTCAAAATAAAATTGAAAAAACGTAAAACGAATGAACGTATATATATATATATATATATATGTGTGTGTGTGTGTGTGTGTGTGTGTGTGTGTGTGTGTGTGTGTGGGGGGGGTACTGTATACATGCATCAGTCCTTGCTGGTAGAAACCAGAAAACAGAACAAAATAAAGCTCGAGTCGATCTGATTTATCGAGCTGTTATTTACTAACCCGCGCTCAGTTTTTTCACCCACAAGGCCACAATCAGAGATCACATGACTCACATAATACCTTCAACGTCCATTACAACGCCATCTCAGACACACACACACACTCATACACAAACACAACTTGTAAAACCATTAGGATCTCATCAATAACATGGATTCATATTGAAAACATTCCTCACTCGATCATAAATCTATGAGTCCAGAGGGACAGTAAAAGCTCCAGTGTGCCGCCTGGTGCTGCGGTTTGGTTGCCTAGAAACAAAGGCGTTTTATACCCGGGTGTGTATGCTGTATCACTGCTTATTGCTGTTCACCTTTAAAACAAAAGTGGTCTGTCCTCACGTAGCATATAAAACTATATTATCCAGATCCGATTAGCGTCCTTATTTTCTCTCGCGGGTGTTGGACCCGAAGGTGACTATACGAGCAGGGGAACCGCAGCCGTCTGCTCGTCGACTGTCTTTCTCTCGCGTCCTTCCTCGTCTGCGTTAGCTTCCGGCGTGCTCTCTTTTGTTTGAATTCCATCACTAGTGTTTCTGTACAGGTTTGGTTTCCCATTGTAGCCTCGGCACCACCACCACCCCCCCCCCCCTTCCCCATACCACCCCCACCCCACCATCCTGTCCCCTCGGACACTGGGTTGTTGGGGCTCTGTCATCACCTTGCATCCACATCCCCGTTCCCATGAATGTCCGTGTTATCATTGAAGAACTGCTGAGTGTATCATACTGACATTTCACATCCAGGTTTCCAATGGTGTGTAGGTGTGCACGTTCTCTGTTTGACCTTTGACCTTGTCAAAATGACATTGAATTTTTTTTTTTCCTCGCCTGTTTCCAAAGAACTGTTGGAAGGATCATTCTGAAATTTTGCAGGAACGTTTCCGATGCTGTTTAGGTGTGTATAGGCTTATCAGGTGCTGTTTGACCTTTGACCTTGTCACAATGACCCTGACCATATAAATCCTCTCAAGGCTGTTTCGCAAGCACTGCTGGGTGGATCATTCTAAAATTTTGCATGATGAATGGGTGTCAGTGTATATAGACTTGCCAAGGTCTCTGTTTGACCTTCGACCTCGCTAAAATGACCTTGACCCTATGCATTTTGTCCGGGGTATTTCCCCAACAACAGCTGGGAGGACGTTTCTGAAATTTTGCATGAAGGACTTTTATGGTCTTTCAGTGTGCAAAGGCTTGTTAGGTTCTGTGTTTGACCTTTGACCTTGATAAAATGACCTTGACCCTATACATTTTCTCAGGTATATTTCTCAAGAACTGCTGAGCATCTGAGGGGGTTTCGCCATTTCCGAATTTTTTCTTGCTGTCTTCAGGGTGGTCCCTTTCATGCTTTAGCTTGATTTGTTTAGCCGCACCCTCGCTAGTCGGCATTCCTTCACGAGTCTACTGTTTGTCTCGCTAGTCTGACGCTTTCCCTCGCTGGTCTGCTGCTATCCCTTTGCTAGCCTGTTGATTTCTCTTCCCCCCCCTGCTGGCTTCCCTCACTGGTGTGCCTTCCTTCATTAGTCCCCTACTGTCCCTTGATATATATATTTTTGTACTCGTTTTATTTTCTTTCCCTCACTTCTACGGTAGTCACTGCTGTCCGTCTCTGCCTTGTTGTCTTATATGCGTTTCCTTTCTCTCACTCATCTGTTTTTCCTTGCTAGTGTGACGCTTCCCCTCACTGGTCTCCCTTTGGTCGCTAGTTTGCCTTCTCTTGCTGCCGTGTTTTCACCCATTAATTAATTCGATGTCACTCATGTTTTTATTTGATCTCATGGCGTTGTTTGGCCTCTGAGAGGCCATTTGGGCTACAGGGACAGGTCAAGCAAACCTCAGCAAAAGTTTCAGTCAAACTGGGAGAAAGTCAAGCGAAGTTAGTAATCGTTCATTCTTTTTTTTTTTTTTTTTTTTTTTTTTTTTTGTACATTATGTCTCCAAACTGACACTGACCTCATTAGAAAGCAGATTTAACTTCCCTGGGGCCGAAAGTGTATATTTATCTCAGCTCGACCCGTCACACGGGGATCACAGAATCCTTCCACTTTTGGTAAATCTGTCTTTATATATATATATATATATATATATATATATATATATATATATATATATATATATATATATATATATATATGTCTGCTGGTCACTGAACCAACATTTGGACAGGATCCATATCAGATAGTGGACAGAAAGGAGTAGAGATACTATCTCATTCTCACTCTCTCCCTCTCACACACACACACACACACACACACACACACACACACACACACACTGTTGTCAGCGTTCATAAAGGGAGAGCTGGTGGACGTTTGTTCCTTGTGGAGTGAGGTACATGCATAATGTCCATCACTCATTAAAAAAATAAATAAACCTCCACTTTGGAGTTTAATAGCGGAGAGCGCAAGGCTGACGTCCAAATATCAGTGCGAGAAAGAACCCGTCTGCTTCACCAGGAGGCGAAACGACGCCGAGACCTGCCCTCGTCACCGTTACCTGTCTGTAACACAGCCCTATTAAATACAACTGCTGTCTTTATGGGCCTGTCGTTTATCAGGCGTGTCTATTACCTCGTGTTTTGGCCAAACAGACCGCGGTGTGTTAATTTAACAACATTCCTGATGAGCCTTTTGTCCTTTGCTTGTCCTTCCGTTTTTTCTTCGCTTGTCAATGGCAAGTTATGCGCCTGTTTCTGCCAGCAAAGTTTTTTTTTTTTTTTTTCGTCGTTAAAGGAACACAGTTTGGACCATAAAGCCGTCATGTTTACGAGAACATCTCATTAAGCATGCAGCACTATCCTACCGGCTGCTAATGACAACGAACCCCAGGCAGTTTGGCTGTTCACCAGCGAAACCTGCCATTCTCTGCTGAATGTGGTGTAAAGGGAGAGAATTACAGTCTCGTATCTGTCAGCGCCCTAATAAGACGTTCCTTTAATGAATGAAACATAACGGGGTGTGGTGTCAGCAGGAACATGATGAAGTTAATTATCATAATAATAGCTATTCAGATACAATGAAACCTCTCAAGTGTCTTAAGAAGCGAGAAAAAAGTTGAAGATACGAAGTCGCGCCTCCGAATGCTCCGAACGTGGCGGCAACTTGCGGCGTCACCGCTGCTTACTACAAGCTTCCTCGCTCAGTCCACGTGTTCGGCGCGTCCCGAAAGCATCACAGAGCCGAAGAAAGCAAGTGGTGAAAGAAAACGTGTGTGATGTCGATGGAAATCGAAAACAGAATCACAGAAAATTAGAAGTAAAATAAAACCATTAAAAATAAAAATTAAAAAATAGTTCATTAGTGTTAAGCTGTGTAGATTTAGTTTAGGCTGGGTGTGTCATCTCAGTCTCCTCCCAGTTTCCTCTCCTCCCTCTCCTCCTCCTCCTCCTCCTATCGTCTCGATCACCGCAGACGTCTGTCTCCTATGTGTCACAATAAAACACCATTTTTATTCATTTTTATTCATTCATTCTTTTTCTGAATCGCTTAATCCTAATTAGGGTCGCGGGGAGGCTGGCTCCAATCTCAGCTGACTCTGGGCGTGGGTGCAGTACGCCCTGGACAGCTCGCCAGGCCATCGCAGGGGGCTGGAGCCAGCGGAGGGTTTTATGTTTATTGTTCTGGGGCGAAGCATGAGCACTTACCATGTGCGCTGATTTCAGGGACGAATTAAAGTCGTATGTTGAGGAATTATTATGTAAACAAAACACCGCGTGATCTTCAGGTCTTCAAGCTTCATATGTTTACGTTGTAGATGTACCAAATCCTTCATCATTTCTGTACTTCTCAGTTTTGCATCTATGTTGATGAAACATTTGCGTATTTATGGTTTAAATACAAAGGAAACGTTCGTAGTTTGCAAATCCGACTCACAACATTTTTGTTTTCAGCCCAGCCCTCTTGGGATTGACCACGCCCCTCAACACATTATGAAACAGCCACTAAGAACAAAGGCTTTCGTTTCCATGACAATTAAAAGTCCATTATAAATTTCTGCTCATGCTACAGTCATCGGTTTTGCGAATCTGTAGCTTTGTTACAAAAGCAGGATTTACGCTTCTGGTCAATCCCAGCTGACTTAGGGTAAGAGGCGGGGTTACACCCTAAACAGGTCGCCTGTCTATCCTGTGGCTGGCAGCATGCTGTAACTAATAAAATGAATTGTAACATGGAATGAGGGTGGAGGCTGCATAGTGGCGTCGTGGTTAGCACATCCGGCTCACAGGAAGAGCGTCCTGGCCTGGGTTGAAGTAACGGCTCAGTAAGTGTTGGGTTCTTTCTGGTTTATTCCCGCTGTCCAAAGTGATGCACATTTGGTGAGTTAAGTGTTACAAATTGCCCCTAGATGTAAGTGTGAGTGTGGATTTGTGTGAAAGTTGTGTGTCAACGATGAACTAGCCAGCTGCTCAGGATGTACCGCGCCTTCACTCAGAGTTGGCTGAGATAGGCTCCAGCCTCCCTGCGACCTGATCATGATTGCATGATTTGGCAAATGAGTGATTAAACGAATTAATTCAGGTGTAAATTAGGAGTCATAAACTTCATAAACCATCGTCATAGTAACAAGATTATGGAACGATTGATGAGAAACAGCTCTGTTGTACGTAACGTTGTTTTGTGCACTGTAATGAATTTCTATATTTAAAAATAAAGCCCAGTATTTATCCTGCTGTACAGATCGAAACACAGAGTGTCTCCCACACCGTGTGTCCTTTTGTGAGACGCATTTAAGATGGAGGCCGAACTCGCCTTCAAGCGTCTTCCACACAGTTTCATCAGTAACTGCCAATGGCAATGTGTCCTCCTGCATCACAATCGGAGGAGAAAAAAAACAACAATAAAACGCCTGCACTCAGCAGTTCAAGTTTCATGCTTGTTTTCTTTTCCGGGCTCGAAAAACTCCATTACTGCTGTTCTAGCAGGGCCAGCCAGAGGGCAGATCAGGCAGGGACAGGCTTTGTAATGACAACATAGAACGACAAAGTGGAGCTTCTCCTTGTTGCTTTGTAGACCGAAATGTCCAGCACTGAGTTTATTGAAATGGGAGAAGTGTGACATCATTAAGATTAGGAAACATTTCAAAGCTTTCAGCCTCAGAATAAAGACGCTTACAGTGCTAATATCTATTCACCCATCCATCTATCTATCTATCTATCTATCTATCTATCTATCTATCTATCTATCTATCTATCTATCTGTCTGTCTGTCTGTCTGTCTGTTTGTCCGTCTGTCTGTCTGTCCGTCCGGCCGTCTATCTCTCTGTCTGTCTTTCTGTCTGTCTCTCTGTGTGTGTGTGTGCCTGCCTAGCTGTCTGTCTGTCTGTCTGTCTGACCATCCCTCTGTCTGTCCACCCGTCTATCTGTCTGTCTATCTATTTGTCTGTCTATCTGCCTGTCTGTCTGCCTATCTGTATGTCCGTCTGTCTGACTGTCCGTCCGTCTATCTCTCTGTATGTCTTTCTGTCTGTCTCTCTGTGTGTGTGTGCCTGCCTAGCTGTCTGTCTGTCTGTCTGTCTGTCTGGCCATCCCTCTGTCTGTCCATCCGTCTATCTGTCTGTCTATCTATTTGTCTGTCTATCTGCCTGTCTGTCTGCCTATCTGTATGTCTGTCTGTCTGTATGTATGTATGCCTACCTGTCTGCCTATCTGTCTGTCTGTCTGTTTGTATGCCTGCTTGTCTATCTCTATCTATCTATCTCTCTATCTATCGCTCTATCTGTCTGTCTGTCTGTCTGTCTGTCTGTCTGTCTGTCTGTCTATCCATAAATCCATCTATCTCTGTGTGTATCTGTGCTGTCGGCAGGGAGGACACACCGAGTTTGAAGTTAAAAGTAGTTTTAGTAAATTCTGAATGGGAGATTAAACTGAAATGAGATGATGATGTTTTAGTTTTATTGAGTTTTCAAATTGAATGAAAAAAATGGACACTCGGAGTGTCACAGTTACTTGGAGTGGGCAGCATCATTATTATTACCTTTTAAAATAAATAAAATGAATTGTAAATATCTCATGTGAGTTTTTCTCAGGCTTCTTTGCAGTATATATTCAAACACCGTTACGTATATTTCTGTTTAGTGTGTTAAGTTCTGAGAGCATCGACTCAAAAGCCTTCATTAGCTACATAGCGCTGTTAGCTCAGAGCAAGCAGAGTGCAATCCATCTGCCACGGTCATGAGTAAAATCAGCCTGTCGTCGTTTGCTTTGTCATGTTTGTGCAAAGTATATAGTTAAACTCTGAAAGGTGTTACAGAGATGTTATAACACTGCGCTGCTACACCTGTGTCACAATTTAAAAATGTAATAAATAAACTAGAACATATCATTATAATGTACTTTTTATTACTTTTATGTGCTCAAGTTCCTGTGTAGTGTTTTCCAGAGCTTTAGCTTAGTGGATTCTGAATATCATACAGTGCAGTATTTATGTACGGTTTACTTTTCTGTAATAGCAGCTCATTCAGAAGGAGTTTTATGGCAGACTGTGTAATAGTGTTTATATATAAATATATATATATATATATATATATATATATATATATATATATATATATATATATATATATATATAAAATGAAATGTGTAAGTGTTGATATTCTGGGTTTTTTACGTTTATGGTGCTTTCTAGCAGTTATCGGTAAAGATGCATTTACTTACAGTATATATTTTTTAATGACAGGAAAGTGAGGCTTGTGAGAGGAAGTATGTTTCGACTGCAGCGATAATGTAATTGATAACAAGAATGTACTTTAAATGTAACTATAAATGGATAAAAAGGAGGAATGTTCGTATTTACTCAATGAAAACATTGCGTTCATCGGTAAAGCCTCCGTGGTGACCTAAAATGTAACGTTATTGAAAAATAATCCGACATGATAACCACAGTTTCATTATTAATTGTCAAATTATTCCAATATCACCATGTCCTTTTTTTTTTTCCTTTTTGTGTCACATCTCGTTTAAAATGAAAAATTATTTTGCACCAAAAAAAAAAATTCATATTTATAAAAATGAAGCTGTATTAAATTCCACAACTTGGAATTTCAATTCTTCAACATACAAATCTTTAAATTTCTACTTACAAATTTTCAACAGTCTCTTCAGCCCCTAGTTCGGTAATCAATGTGAAATCCTCATGAGCCTTAACAATAAAGAAAATCACATGTCATGTTGAAATAATTGAGTGATGCTGTAAATGCTAGAGCTTGCTTTTGATCAGTCAGAGTGAAGATACCGGAGCTTGTTCAGGCGATAAGACTGAATTCTTAGTTCACTATTTTCAGGAAGAATATGTACAACACTGATCAGTTGGTTAGCATGTTGCTAACAAAGGACATCATATATTGAGGCGTCTGTGTTTTTCCTCCATTTTGTGCAGTCATAAATGATTTTTCAGTTATCAAGTAGGTCATATGCAGAATAGGCCCCTTTTCTTAGTTTTCTTTTTGTTGTTGTTGTTGTTGTTGTTGTTGTTGTTTTAAAACGAGTCATTTTGCACCACCAATTCAAGGGCAGCCATCATTGCTGAGAAATCCTTCTCAATAAACACAGGAGACTAATTATTGCAATAAGGTAATGTTCAAGATTAGAAATGCCTGCGGACATGGTGTCCCTTGACGGGGAGATTTTCTCTTCATCATACCAACTAGTAGGAATCTTCAGGTTTTTGAAACAGCGAGAAGGTTGGGGTGGTTTGATCTGAACGAAAGACAGCAAGAGCCTCAGGCATTCTGGTGTCCCTGGGTTTGTTTTGCATTAAACATGCTGTTTTGGTAAGTTGTTTTCCTCCGATTTTACAACGAGCCTCTATTTTTACCTGCAGCACCTTAGTTTGTTTGGAAATATTGTTGGTTGTCTTGTTGTAACACATATGTAATAAATTCCTTATATCGATTCCAACCACGTAGCTTATCACTTCTCATTACCTGTCCACTAAAATCTCTCAATCTTTCAGTCTGAACTCATCCGTGGGACGTTGTTGATACAGAGCATTTGTTCTACCCAATAGGATGATGAGATAATCTCAAGGCAAGGCCATGATGAAGACATATCCGTCCAGGAAGGAATCGATGTTGACAGCACATTTGCGTGAATTAGGCCTGCACAGCCCTCGTTCCACTCCAGGTGTAATTACCCGTCATCCGGCTGCCACATCAGGTGTCCGTTCAAGATGCTTTCCCTTCTGTCGAGGCCCACAAACATTACATTGGGTCACGCTGTCATGCTAAAATTGTTTCAAGTGTCTTTCATACATTGTCAGGGCTTTTTTTTTTTTTTTTTTTTTTTTTTTTTTTTGCTGAGCCGCTGTGATCTTCCTCAATCTGTCATATCTGAGAACATCTCGAGCTTGTATAGCACTGCGCGCGTTCAGCTAACATGGCACTTTGCTTAGCATGAAAAAAGCAAACAAGCCGAATAAACGTGTCTTTACAGAGAGTATGGTGGAGTGTGTTCCTCGGAAAGAGTAATGAATATTAAATGCAGGTTCTAATTGAATGTTGTCGAAGATCTTATCTTCTAATTAAAGATTCCACATTCGCTTTGCACCACTTAATTTAGATTCATTTGTTCGGGTTTTCAGGCATGAATTTTTTGTTCATACTTTCTAATTCCAAATCAAAGTGCACCGCATTTATCAACTAAATTAGTTAACCTCCTGCAGAACAGATTTCTTGACTTTTATTTAATTTCTTTAAGGACGATGATTTCCTCACACCCAGAGACATGTGTGTTTTCCATTTTCCTCGCATGCAGAGCTAGGATGCCTTAATGAGATGAAAAAGAGATGTTTATTCTACCTCAGAATGGCAGGAGCCGGGACAAGATGGGGAAGGCAATTGTTGACTTCAGAATGGCAGCAGAAGAAAATAGATGAGGCAGGGGTTAGTTGATCTAAGGAGGCAAGGAGAAAGAATTACAGGAGGCAGGGGTTATTTGGTCTCAGGATACTAGAAGACGAAACTAAATGGGGCAGAGTTTTGTGGACCTCAAGTCGGCAGGAGTGGTAACTAGATTGATGGGACATTAGTTTGTTCACCATCTGGTGGCAGCAGAAGGAACTAGGCAGGGCAGGTGGCAGGGGAAGGACCTAGGTAGGGCAGGTGGCAGCGGAAGGAACTAGGCAACGTAGGTGGCAGTGGAAGGAACTAGGCAGGGAAGGAGGCAGCAGAAGAAACTGGATGGGACAGAGCTTTGTTGGTCTTGGGTTTCTAGCTGGCTAGTTAAATAGATGTATAGATAGATGTATGTATAGAGACGTACATGCGCACGCACACACACACACATTCACTCACTCACTCACTCACTCACTCACTTTATTAATTCCAATGTCCCCGGAGGGACATTTGCAGATAAAGTACCTAAACAGTACATTAACGTGGTCACTTTGCTATGGTGGCAGAAAGAATTAGATGAGGCTTGGATCTGTTGGCCTCAGGATGGTAGGGAAAGATACTAGATGGAACAGAAGCCTGTTGACCACAGGAGTATTGGACAGGAACCAGACAAAACATAAACTTGTTGACCTCAGGAATGCAGGACGAGGAACTACATGACAGGATTTTGTTGACATCAAGATGCCAGGAAGGGCGAAAAGATGGAAGAGTAGCATTATTTTGATGACTTGTGCATGGCTAGTATAAGGTTCTAATGCAAAAGAGGAATTATTACCCATCAGCAGAATCAGAACTTGGCTCAATCTTTTCCCTGGTTGGCAAGAGTAGGATTCTGATTACTGCAAGACAAGGACAGTCAAGGGTGAAACAGAAGTACATGGCCCCTTAAAATGAGTCCTCACGGGCCAAAGGAGGATGTGTTTTGGGTCTACAATTTGAATGGGACCAAAATAATTACCCATCATCAAGGTCCAACACCTATTGCATAATTGCCCACTTAGCAGAGAGGTAAGGTCCAGGTGGGTGAGGAGCTTGTGGCGAGCGCGATCTAGTGCTAGAGGAAGTGGCGTGCAATTCGAATGCAACTGGCCTGAAAATCTTTCAGAATACACAGGATTTCACTCCTTTTTCTACTGTGTGCAGCAGTTTTATTAATAAATGTCCTGTTAATAACTGTGCACGTTGTACTGACCAAAACTATCATTTTAATACCTAAAGTCAACATGTCTGATGTGACAAAAGGGCTGATTCTCTTTTCAAGTGCCCTATGATCCGCACTACTGCTCACAACGCTGTGTGTTTATGTAAATCAAGGACATTCTCGCTGAGCCAAAATTCCTTCACTTCTTTCCTGTCCTTTATATTTTATCAGTCTGACTGATCACAATGCTGCTGCTGCTTTTGCTTTCATCAAAAAATAAAAAATCTAAAAACATCAACGAGTCTTCAGTGTTTTGTTGATACAAAGTCACAGAAAAATAAAAAGTAAAAAGAAAATGAGGAGCACCACCGTGTTTGAATAATATGTGAGCTGAATGGAGATGGCTATGGCGACATGGATTAATGAATGTGGAGCAAGAAACAAGGGGGCAAAACTAGACCAATTACAAGATGAGGGCAGAAATAGACTCCAGACCAAAAGAAGAAGCATGTGGTGTTTCAATCACGTAGAAAAAAGCGAGGTACCAAACAGCAAGTATATAAATATGGCTCATAGTAGCATATACAGTGGTACCTTGATTTATGAAATTAATCCGCTCCGAGGGTGAGCTCATAAGTCAAAATGTTCGTTAGATAAAACAAAAACTCCCATCAGAAATAATAAAAAAACAATTAATCCGTTCCAACCGTCTCCCAAACTCATATAACCACCACATATGTATTTGGCCTAATGTATTAAAGATAACATGTAAAATCAATAAATATTTCATAATAATAATAATAATACAAAAAATTTAAAAATCAATAATAATAAAACAAGAATAAGTCATCTAACCCTTTCGATCATCGACTGTGGCAAAGATGTCACGTGGGCAGGCATGAGGTTGTGCGTAACAGAGAAGGAGGAGAAGAATTTTGTGTGATTGTGTACGCTTCGAACGCGAGTGAGGAAAGGCTTGTGCTGAGCTCCCACAAGGCCAGTGCTTCTCAAATAGTGGGGCGTGTCCCTCTTGGGGGCATGGTGTGATGCAGGTGTGGAACGTATGACACTGTGGAACATGCTGTTTTGCCATACTGTACTAGAATTAAGTGTAATTGTGACTTCACTACAGTAGGTGGCAGTGGCGCTCTCACTGTGTTCCCTATGGCATAGGGGAAAACACTGAGAAAATGATATGAAATGCAGTAAACACTATTTATAGTCATGCGCGGGGCACTGGGGGGGGGTGATTTTTTTTTTTTTTTTCTTCCTATGGTGCATCACAGAAAATAATTGAGAATCACTGCACAAGGTGTTGTCGGAGCGCAGAGGAATACACGCCGAAGAATACGAGGCTAATCATCCCGGAAAAGCCATTCCCCCAGCAGAGCTCGTAAATTAAAATTTTGCTCGTTGGATGGGGCAGATTTTTGGTGGGATCGAAGCTCATATCATGGAAAATTCGTTATAAAAGACTCTCGTAAGTCAAGATACCACTGTATAGTAGTTTCTTCTCACAGTGTAGAGCAAAGTGGGATGATGCGCTGTCCAGCATGTTACATACATGCAGTCATTTTCATTCTCATTGAACCAGCCATTGAGCCTTGTCTTATTTGAAGAGACCCCACCCATCAGGATAGAGATGTTTCATTGTTCAGTAAAGGGGACCAACCTGAAAATTCAACTTTGTATTGATGCCTAGTAAAGTTTCCCTCAACCCTCCTGATAGTTACACTACAATTCACTTTTTAAACTACAGGGTTTTTTTCTTTTCAGAGTGTGAGTTTTAGTTCAGCAGCCAGCAAGAGCGTGCATGGGGAGAGCCAAAGGGAGACGGAATTATAGGCAATTTTGAGAAATTGGCAAGAGCTCTTGCTGTCCTGTCCACTCTCTGTGAACAGTGTAATTAAGTCCTCCTCGACTCCAATCTATTTGATTAAACATGACTGTTCGGTGTTCACTGTTGAGACGTCTTTCTTGGACAATCTAGCCTCTCATCGCTCTTGTTCCTGCACTTAGAGAAGAGAGAGAAGATTAAGGCAGAAGACTCTTCTTTAACTTTTATAACTTCTAAGACTCGTATATTAAAAAAATCAACTTTATAAAGCAAATTCATTGTTGAAATTATGGTACGACTAGATGCACACATATTCTAAGAAATTTTGAATTAAAATTTAGATGTTTGAAGGCTTTCCTGGATGGAGAAGAAAGACCCTGGATTTTAATAATGCGTATTCAGCAATCCAACCAAACTAGCTGAGCACGCTTAGAGTGTAAGGTAGCGCCACCTCACTGCATGCATAATGTAACAAATCGACCTTACATTGGGACCGGTTTCAATTCCCCACGTGCCCATCTTATAATAGTTGAATGTTCTATCGTATATGGATGTCACCAAATTAGAGAAAAAAATGACTCTCGTAAGATGACTAAGGTTCGACCTTTGACGTCACTCAATGTCAAAGGTAATGATCTCGTGTGAAGGTCCATATATGATCTTCTATCAGTGTTCCATAGTAACAGCATGTCTATCAGGATTCATTCGAAAGTTATCAGCGCCGTATCTCCAAAACGGCACTCGTATCAAAATTATAAGCGTGCTATCAAGCCAACTTTGTAAGGGGGCTTCTGACCTTGTTCTTTGACCTTGACTTTCCAAAATCAAATCATCTCTAAGATTTAGGTCGCACAATGTCCCCACCAAGTTTGGTGAAAATTCATGCATGGGTGTGATCAGTACTGAGTCAAACAAACAAAGAAACCTGCAGACAGACAAACCAACGCTGGTGATTACTGCACCGCCGCCAGACTTTGTGGCTGCATAATTTTGTGGCGGGTAATAACAAAGAAAAAAATCGAATTGCTGAAGACTTAAACAGCAAACAGATTAATATGTCTGAAAGCAGCATGAGGAATCGATGAAATATTACACACGATATTGATTCAAAATTAAGTGAAAATAATGCAATCATAGAAAACAGGTAAAGGAAACAAAACCCTAAATTACACTGTGCCTGAATCATTCGTTCATCCTTTCATTCATTTTCTGTAACCGCTTAATACAAATCGGATTCCAAAAATGTTGGGACACTATACAAATTGTGAATAAAAGCTGAATGTAATGATGTGGAAGTGCCAAATTTCAGTATTTTATTCCGAATAGAACATAGATGACGGGTCAAAAGTTGAAACTAAGAAAATGTATCATTTTAAGGGAAAAATATGTAGATTTTAAATTCCATGGTGTCAACAAATCTCAAAGAGTTGGGACAAGTCCATTTTCACCACTGTGAGGCGTCCCCTCATCTTACAACAGTCTGCAAATGTTTGGGGATCAAGGAGACAAGTTTCTCAAGTTTAGAAATAGGAATGCTGTCCCATTCTTGTCTAATACAGGCCTCGAACTGTTCAGCTGTCTCGGGGCTTCTTTGTTGCATCTTCTTCTTTATGATGCGCCAAATGTTCTCTACAGGTGAAAGATCTGGACTGCAGGCTGGCCAGTTCAATACCCGGATCCTTTTCCTACGCAGCCATGACGTTGTAATTAATGCTGCATGTGGTCTGGCATTATCATGTTGAAAAATGCAAAGTCTTCTCTGAAAGAGACGACGTCTGGATGGGAGCACATGTTGTTCTAGAACCTGAATATACCTTTCTGCATTGACGGTGCCTTTCCAGATGTGCAAGCTGCCCATGCCACACACACTCATGCAATCCCATACCATCACAGATGCAGCTTCTGAATTGAGCACTGATAACAACTTGGGTCGTCCTGGCCCTCTTTAGTCTGGATGACATGGCCTCCCAGTTTTCCATAAAGAGCTTCGAATCGTGATTTGTCTGAGCACAAAACAGTTTTCCACTCTTTCACACTCCATTTTAAATGACCCCCTGGCCCAGAGAAAACACCTGCGCTTCTGGGTCCTGTTTAGAACCGCCTTTCTGATATTGCTCCACTATCTTTCTGTGCAACATTGGGAGATTGGGGATGATCCTCTACCCATCTTCGCTTCTAAGAGACACTGCCACTCTGAGAAGCTCTTTTTACACTGAGTCATGTTGCCAATGGGCCTTATTAATGATGATCGGTCTTCCAGCTGTTCATTATAAGTGCAATTGACTTTTTCAGCCTCTTATTGCTACCTGTCCCAACTTTTTTGAGATTTGTTGATACCGTGAAATTTAAAATTTTTCTTTTAAAATGATACATTTCATCAGTTTAAACTTTTGACCCTGTCATCTATGTTCTATTCAGAATAAAATATTGAAATTTGTCACTTTTGCATCATTGCATTCAGCTTCTATTCACAATTTGTATAGTGTGCCAACGTTTTTTGGAATCTGGTTTGTATTAATTAGGGTCGCAGGGAGGCTGGCACCCATCCCAGTCGATTCCGGGCGAGGGCAGAGTACACCCTGGACGGCTCACCAGGCCATCACAGGGCAAAAACAAAACTGAGGGCCATGTAGCTACGCTTGTCGAAGGTCAGCAAAGGTTCTTTTACATGAAACTCACACCATAGACAGTGAGAGACATGGCCGGCTTTTGATAACCCAGTTAGTGCACTGGGGGGAAGTGACAACCTCGTGAGAGTGGGACTTGAACCCCCAACCTTAGGATTAGTGATCCAGCACCTTAACCATCAGGCTACCACTGCCCCGTGTCTGAATCATGGAGGGAAAAATCATCGTTTGCAGTAAGGGGGTATCTTATTAGCTTTGGTTCTTATACGATGGTGATGGCCATGTTACAAACCACAACTTAAATACTCTAAACAGTTTATTGTGGCCGATAGCCATCAACAAGGTTAATCTCGGGCCACTTAATCTGTGCAATGGGAGATTTCTTGGAACAAGAACAAAATACATCACAATCCACATGATCATCCTATCACATGACCTCAAGCCTTGGCTACCTCGGTGGCAGAATGCAGCGTATAATACACTGTGTATTGATTTTGCTCCACATTTGTACTTTTTTGCTTTAAATTATACTGTTGAGCAAAAGATCTCAGAAGGCAACACTACCCTTAAGGCACAGCAGCAGTTTGTGTACTGGCGTGTTTTTAAATGGCCTTCACTAAATCTTTGAAACGTTTGTTGTCGCAGGGTGAATATTCTCAGATTACATCCATCCATACATACACGTGTTCAAAAGACTTTTTAGTCAAGATTTATTTTGTTTATTTTTTTTTAAACCTTGATTAATAATTTTCAGACTTGAGGCAGGACTGCTTTTATTTCTTGGGAGGTTATACACGAAGTGAATGTGGTTGGTTTTTAATTGGTGTAAAAAATGTTTTTTTAAATTATATCTAAGTGTATTAATGGCTGTAGGCGGAGCAAACCGTCTACTTCGTCCAGCATTTACTTGAGCCATGTCCCTTCGGAGACTTTTTTTTTTTTTTTTTTTTTTTTTTTTGCGAGCATGCCAAGACAATGAAATGAAACATTTAAAACATTATCAGACATCAGGGAGCATCTCTCTGAAATGCAAATAGAACATCCAGCGAAGGCTTAAACACGATATTTAATGGGCCATCGGAGGATGATCAAGCCATCATTTAAGACGGAGCTGATATGTCTAAAAGCCGCCCTCTAATGAACAGGAGGAAACCAGAGAAGAGGCAAGCGGACATGCTTACTCTAAATGACTCATAATGGGCTTTACCACCTGCAAGGCATCGATCAATAGCAATGGGGCTAATTGATAAGGCGTTATTAGCAGCGCTCTAGTTAATGGGTATTGTATTTCATCCTGTCTGCATGGGTTATGTGGGCCAGGGTTGGAATGAGGCACCGGAAACAGATGGCAAGGTCAATAGTGGCGGAAATCCAGATGACAGGCCGGCATGTTAGATACCTGCATCCCGGCTAGAGCCAGCGATCGACGCGGTATTGCTCCATGACTTTTCAGGCGTGACTAAAGAAAGTGTGTTTACATGTAACAGCACATCCTGAAGGGCTTTATATCTTATATACCGCAGGATGCTTTCAACACAATCACAATACAGTACTATTTATCCATTTGTAATTAAACGGTAATGATGGACTTCCTGTTAGCACTTACGCCAAAGAAGCTATAAACAAGCTTTCTTACACATGTTTTAATCTCTGGAAGTTACTAAAACCAGAAAACAAACAAACAAACAAACAAACAAACAAACAAACCTAGAAACAGCAAACACTTTCAAAATGACGTTTCTTAATCTCCAAAATTTTGTGACCTTGCTCTGACCTTCACTTTGACCTTGACAAAAAGTACAAAGTTAAATGATTCCAAAATCAAACCTGTGTTTCTGTGTGGACTTTGCATGTCCTCCTCCTGCTTGAGTGGGTTTCCTTCGGGTACTCTGGTCTCCTCCTCCTGTCTGAAGACATGAACAGTTGGCTAATTGACTGTTACAAATTACCCCCATTATGAATGTGAATAGTTGTGTGTGTGTGTGTGTGTGTGTGTGTGTGTGTGTGTGTGTGTGTGTGTGTGTGTGTGAGTTTGTTACCCTGGAATGCTCTGGAAAGCTGTTCAGGATATATCTTGCCTTCACCAAGAGTTGGCTGGTAACTTGTATAGGATTACATTGTTTGGCAAATTGAGATCTGGATATAAGGGATTTATGAAATATTCATTCTTTCATTTTCTGAATCATGTAATTCTAATAAGGGTCACAGGGAGGCTGGAACCCATCTCAGCCAACTCCGAGCAGGGGCAGAGTACACCCTGGACAGCTCACCAGGCCATCGCAGGGCGGAATGGTGCAGGTCATCTTTACGAAAGTCAGCAATGGTTCTTTTACGTGAACTTCTCACCACAGACAGTGAGAGACACGGCAGGCCTTTGTTAACCCAGTTACCTGCACTGGTGGGGCTGGAGTGACCACCCCGTGATGGTGGGGCTTGAGCCAGCGACCTTGGGATCAGGACCAGCACTTTACCACCGGGCTACCACTGCCCATCTATGAAATATGTATGTATCGAATTCATGCCTTTACAATACTCAAAAAGTCTATATACTGCAATCATAGTGCACAGAGATTTTTTTTTTCATGCACGTTCCAGACACAGTGTGGCGGATGACGTGGTGTGTGTGTAAATGTGAGGAAAATAAATGCTTTTCCAAGATACCACGACAGAAACTGGGCAGCTCGCCATTTCCCTCACAAGGGAGGGATCTGATGCACTAAAAAGAATCCCTGAATAAATAAACTGTGCTTATTACATCAACTCCAAAAGGCTTTATCAACCACGATGCTACAACAAAGCGTGGAGGGGTTGGAGGTTGCAGGGAACGTCTGCGGATATTCCTGATTCTCACTGGAATTCCGGATTCGGAATATTTACACTTTTCAAACTGTGTGTGTTTTTTTAAAAGAGTTACGAAAATCGACAAAAAGTACACTATTAGTGTACACTACAGGGGAACGGAGCATCTGATTGGTGTGCTATTTTGGGATAATAGATATTATCCACCTGATGGAGTCTAACTTTGTGATGTTCTCTAATTTGTAAATTCTAAAAATTCAGGAAAACGCCGTTCCAAAAACTTTTTTCAAACTTTGAATTTCAAATGTCAAGATATGACACGTGGCGTAGTGGTTCGCACATCTTCATCGCAGCAAGAAGGTCCTGGGTTCGACCTGGGCGTTTCTGTGTGGAGTTTGCATGTTCTCCCCGTGCTTGCGTGGGTTTCCTCCGGGTACTCCGGTTTCCTCCCACAGTCCAAAAGCATGCACAGTCGGATAATTGGTTGTCCCAAATCGTCCCTATGTGTGAGTATGAGTATGAATGGTTGTGTGAGTGCTTGCCCTGTGATGGCCTGGCAAGCTGTGCAGGGTGTACCCCGGCCTCACTCAGAGTCGGCTGAAATGGGCGTCAGCTTCCCTGTGATCCTAATTAAGGATTAAGCGGTTCAGAAAATGAATGAATGAATGTCAAGATTTCGCAATGAGGTGTAGTACTAAGCACGTCCACCCACACAACAAGAAGGTCCTTGAGCATTTCTGTGAGGACCTCACACGCTCGCCTCATGCTTGCTTGGTCTTATTCCGTGTTTTCTGGTGTCCTCCCACAGTCCAAATATGGCTGTTTTTGGCTGACTTAAATTGCCCCCAAGTGCGAGAGTGAGTGTAAAAGATTGTATGTGTGTTGCCCTGCGATGGCCTCGCGAGCTGTCTTGGGTGTACCCCACGCTCTTGCAGAGTCGGCTGAGAAAGGCGCCAGCAACCTCATGACCCAAGTTAGGATTGATTCTTCTTTCTTCTTTTCCTTTCGGCTGTTCCCTTCAGGGGTCGCCACAGCGAATCATCTGCCTCTATCTCTCCCTATCCTCTGCATCTGAGAAAATGAATGAATGGATGAATATGAATTTAGTATGAAAATAATTATTCACCTCAGGCAGGGTGGATATGACTGAATATTCCCCTCAATGTTCCTTGGTGATATCCACCTAACCTTCAGCAAATCATTCTGATATATCTGCGGTTTCAGTTTATCCTCTTATTCATTATTTCCTTTAAAAAAAGTGTTAATAGGAAAAAAATACATTTCTGAAGGAAGTAGATTAGATTGTTTGTTCCTCTGGCTCGTGGCGATGTTGATACAGCGCGAGTATATCAAACTTTATCAAAGATTTTTCTTCTTCTTCTCTCATGAGTCTTTTTTTATCCACCACTTTTGAGGATTGCCCTCCTGTTGAACACCCCCAGCTCACAGGTCAGTTTCCATTTGACTCCAGCAGAGCCATGATCCACTCAAACGGTCGGACTCACTGCTCCGTATCATCTCTCGAAACCATAAAAAGCCGTCAGCTGCGAGCTGTGATGACACCATCCCATCCTGAT
>CM045740.1:6753312-6773312 GCA_024760905.1 Plotosus lineatus
TTCTCCCTGGGCTCGCACGAGTTTCCTCCTGGTACACCGGTTTCCTCCTACAGTCCGAAAAAACTCGCACAGTGGGACAATTGTCTGCTCCAGATCCTCCCTTGGTGTGAGTGTGAGTGTGAATGGTTGTGTGAGTGTTGGCCTTGCGATGGCCTGGCGAGCTGTCCAAGGTGTACCCCACCCTCACCCGGATTCAATTAAGATGGGCGCCAGCCTCCTCGTGACCCTAATTAGAATTTAGCAGTTCAGAAAATGCACTATGAAGAAGAAGAAGAAGAAGAAGAAGAAGAAAAATAATGCGATGACAACATATGAACACGCCACTCAAAGCAATCACCAGATCAGACCGCCGACAGTTATCATTCATTCATTTTCTAACCGCTTATTCCTAGGGGCAGTGGTGGCCTAGTGGTAAAGGTGCTGGATCATTGATCCGAAGGCTGGGGGTTCAAGCCCCACTGTCAGTGGGATGGCACTGTCCACCCCTCCCCCCCCCACCCCCCCCAGTGGTGCTATCTTGGTTATCAAAGGCCGGCCGTGTCTCTCACTGTCTATGGTGTGAGCTTCATTCAAAAGAACCATTGCTGACTTTCAACAAGTGTAGATACAAAGCCGTCAGCGTGTTTCTGCCCTGCGATGGCCTGGCAAGCTGTCCATGGTGTACTCTGCTCTCGCCCGGAGTCAGCTGGGATGGGCGCCAGCCTCCCCGTGACCCTAATTAGAATTTAGCGGTTACAGAAAATGAACTGAACTGAACATTTAATCCTAATTAGGGTCACAGCCTAGGTGCTCATCTCAGCCGACTCCAGGTGAGGGCATGACCCTTGCCTCATACCACTTACTCTATGATACATACTATATATTTACTACACGCTACTTTATATGTGATACTCACCACATGCTACGTGCTGCTTGTATCAGTTTGCACAGGCTGATGTTGCCATACAATTAATTTGGAGCGGTACCATATTGGTAATAGGATGCTGAGGCTGGAACTACCAGGCAAAAGGCCTAGAGGAAGACCAAAGAGACGATTCATGGATGTGGTGAAGGAGGACATGAAGGTCGTTGGTGTAGGAGAAGAAGATGCAAAGGATAGGGTGAGATGGAGGCAGATGATTCGCTGTGGCGACCCCTGAAGGGAAAAGCCGAAAGGAAAAGAAGAAGAAGACCTCACCTTACAAAATTAGTCCGTTCCAGAGCCTTTTTCGGAACCTTGATATTTTGTAACTTGACCCGCATTTTACATATAACACGTGTGATTTGTTCCAAGGCTCCCAAAACTACCCCTGAACCCTTTAAAAATTATAAAAGTATACCTTTTAAGGCCTCCTTCTGATTCAATATCGAACCGATGGTCGTCGGGTTTGGCCATATTCCTTTGCGATATCACTCAACCGCATGCCACGAGCCCACTTCTTCTTCTAACTCGCACTGGGAATCACATGCGCGCGCGTGTGTGTGTGTGTGTGTGTGTGTCTGTGTGTGTGTGTGTGTGTGTGTGTGTGTGTGTGTGTGTGTGTGTGTGTGTGTGTGTGTGTGTGTGTGTGCGCACGCGCGCGTGTGTCTGCGCACATGTGTTGACCATGTCTTCTTAGCAGGGTTATAATCTTACAAATGTTTATGCAAGGTTAAAAGCCTGAGCGCACTCGAAAAACTCATGAAATAACAGTAACTCTGGCCTTTACATGAAAAGCATTATGGGTGCTCCATAATAGCCAATGGGAGGGAGCTGCATCATCCCTCCTAGCCAATGGGAGGCCAGTGGGGCAGGATTTTGGAAGATAGTCAATAGGAGAGCAGCTCGTGCATTGTTTGAATGTTTGAATGGCGCGTTTGACGTGTTTCGTAAAGAGAACTTGTTTCGTATACAGAGACAAAAAAATTTGGAAAATGTTTTTCGTAACCTGGATTTTTTCAGTTGTTGGGACTATCGTAAGGTGAGGTACCACTGTATTTAGGTTTGTACCAATTTTATTACATTTTTAATGAATGATGATTTCTGTTTACTTTCTTTCTTTCATTCCTGTAGAAATAAAAATATTACAGAAGTTTGTTTAGATTTTTGTCCTACCTCAACTACTGTATTAATTGACAGCTTAAGCTCCACCCACTTCACCAACACATCACATCTTCTATTTATTAAAGGTAGTAAGGGCGCAGTGGTGGCCTAGTGGTAAAGGTGCTGGATCACTGATCCCAAGGTTGAGGGCTCAAGCCCCACTCACCACAGGTTTTCACTGTCCCCCCCAGTGCACTAACTGGGTTATCAAAGACCAGCCATGTCTCTCACTGTCTATGGTGTGAGGTTCATGTAAAAGAACCATTGCTGACGTTCAACAAGAGTAGGCTGCAAAGCCGTCAGCGTGTTTCCGACTTGCGATGGCCTGGCGAGCCATCCAAGGTGTACTCTGCCTTCGCCCAGGGTCGGCTGGGATGGGCGCCAGCCTCCCCGCAACCCTAATTAGGATTAAGCAGTTACAGAAAATGAACTGGTAAGGTAAGCTAGTCTGTTGGGCGTTTACACCCGAGCCTAGCGGCTCATCAGGCCGGTGCTTATCCCCGGTTTCTGTAGCGTGAAGCGACCAGGAGTTCAACTCGTCCTGGATGGGACGCTAGTCCGTCGCAGGTTCCCTTCCCAGTATATTTTTACTGGTACCCATTTATACTGCTGGGTGAACAGAGGCACACTTGTAGTTAAGACCTTTCCGAGGGGTCTTAGCACAGTGGGGGTCTCAGTGGGATTTGAACACACAACCTCCCGATCATTCACCCAGCACCCTAACCACTACACCACCAGTCCCCCATCATAGTCATTAAAATCTTCTATTTATTTATTTGTTTGTTTATTTAATTATTTTGATCATTTATTTTAGTAGTTTTATGTAGATCAAAAATCTTGCGTTGTAACTGTAAGGTTTTTTTTTATATTATTATTTGATGTGCATTTTGTTCTAGACTTTTTTTTTTTTTTTAGTCCATTAATGTCACATCAGATCCAGTCACATTTAATCAAAGCATTGATTCAGGACTGTCAGGCTTTGATCAGATCAGTCGGGATTAGTCGGGAACGAGCCTCATCTCTTTGTGTATAAACGATCCCGAGCTCAGCTGCCAGGCTTTGTGATCCTTATATCAAATTTATTTGCTATCAGTCAGACATTAAGATCCGGTCTGATATGATACTTGGCTGATACAATGAAACGTTCATTAAATTTCCTTTCTCCAGATAAGCAGGCGCTGTTGGGTCCGTGCCCGGAACACCTGTTGGTAAACCGGAGCACCGTCCCGGGTCTTGCACAAGGATTTCAATCATGGTGTTTCTTTCCCTTTTCCCCTCTGCATCATTTAAAATGATTTGATTTTTGATGGCTGTAATCTAAAAGCTTATTCGCCTCTCAGAGACAGACATGGAGATTTGCATTTTCATTTTCATTTCCCGTATTTCGGCATCTCCCATTTGGAGCTGTGTTATCTCTTGTTGTGCATGTTTGCTTTCATTTACAATCAGACGTGGGGGAGGGGCAATCAGCTGAGCAGCCTGTCCCATTGAAACCAGTTTAAAAAAAAAAAACACATGGAATGTTCATGTATCTCATGGCAGAAAATGTTAGTATTAATATTCATAAAGTGCTTTTAGAGTAAACCACGTGAGCATCACTGAGTAACACCGGAGTCAACAAACTCTTATACTTCCCACGGAAGTGTGTAAACAGCCCGTGTAAAAGTGATGAATTGCACCTGTGTGTAAATGATCGCATTCACAAGAGCTGAAGATTTGCATTATTCACACTATAAGGCGTATGGGCCAATGGGGGGGGGGGGTGATTCCAGCCAATCAGAAGGCTCAGCAAGGTATTATGCACTAGTGTGGTCTCTCAAACAAACAATAACAGCAGAAAGATGAAAGCTGTGTGTTTACCTTCAGCGGAAACAGCCCAGAGGAAAAACTTACACATGCACTGACTTAATTATGTGATAGTTTAAAAATTCTACGTTAAAAAAAAAAGTGTAAGAAGCATAGCATCCGTTCATTCGTTTCTTTTTTGAACCGGGTCATCCTAATTAGGGTCGTAGGGAGGCTGACATCTGTCTTTGCCGACCCTGGGCAAGGGGAGAGTTCACCCCAGGCAGCTCACTAGGCCATCGCAGGGACGAAACACACACAACCATTCACACTCACTCTCACCCAGGATCAATTTGGAACAGCCAATTAGCACAAATACTGTTTTCCTTGTTGTACTTAGCTCCACCCACTTTGTTTTGTATTAAAATTGCAATGATTCTGATATGCAGATATTTGGATTAAAAAAAAAAAAATGTCACTACATGTTCACCTGAGAGTAAAATTAACCCGAATCAGAAAACAGTCACGGATTTCACTTCCCCGGATAAGATTCTGTTCTGCTGGTGATAGCGAAAGGTTGTGAGTTCAAATCCCATCCCACGACTGGCTGGCACAAAAACCACTTAACAACTTCCTTATCGGGATTATTAAAGGACATCAAGAGCTGTTTAATTGGAGTGACTTCTGCCTGTCTTTTTTTGGCTTCCCGGACGTAATTAGGTTGACGCCTCCCCTGTGCGAGTGATAGCAAGAGTTCAGTTCAGTCTGCGCCTTCGTCTTCGCTTCAATTA
This sequence comes from Plotosus lineatus, assembly GCA_024760905.1. NCBI lineage: Eukaryota > Metazoa > Chordata > Actinopteri > Siluriformes > Plotosidae > Plotosus > Plotosus lineatus. Next base: position 6,757,951 of record CM045740.1, read on the forward strand.
TGCTTCCACTGCCTGTGGCTCTCGCCTCACAATTATAACAGCTTTCCTCATTGCGCCACTCGCTTCTTCGGCTAATCGTTCATTATAAAGTTTCACCTGACTGTATATCGCGCATACTCATGCAGCACAGCGTGTCACGCTACAACATCATGCTTTAACGCACGAGCGGCCGGATGCAGCGGCAAAATCGTGTTTATGAAATAAAAGCCGTTCGGTAGAAAAGAATACAGGCAATTACAAACGCGATGCAATTAGGAAAGCAATCTGGGCTGGAATTGGCTTTCCTTCAAAGAGCCGAGCCCTTCAAATAATTGCGTTTCACTTTTTAACACAAACAATAATTAATATGGCCAAAATCCATCACATCTCCCCATGATGCACTTTGCATATATATATTCTCTCGGGCGCCGAGACGGATTTTAGTCCTGTTGGGTTCGATATGCTGAATCTAGAGGCTCATCAGCTTGATAGGAGACGCAGGATGATGTGTAATAACATAGATTTGTGCAAAATGCAGCGGTGCCGGTGGTGTAGGGGTTAGAGTGCTGGAAGCGTGGTTGTGCGTTTGAATCCCTATTAGACCCCACCCCCCCCCCATCGTGCAAGATCTTAACTGCATATGTGTGCCTCTGTCCGCCCAGTAGTATAAATGATTACCAGTAAAAACGCTGGGAAGGTAACCCGCGACGGACACTCCCGCCCCATCCATGAGCAGGTGAACACCTTGGTAACTTAATGCTCAGGGATAAGCTCCGCCCTGATGAGCCCAACAGACGTTGCCTTCCCTTTACCGTGTAAAAAGCCATAACTATGTGTGTGCGCGCACTGTTTAAATGGATGTGGGTGTGATGGATCAAATGCAGAGCCACATTTCCCTTGCGGTGGGATGAGTAGAGTACTGTATATCAGCATCAAAAAATTGAATGCGTTTCTTCAGCATGGTGCAGCTTCAGGGCTTAAAATATAAAGTCACGTCTTATAAAAATAAACATACTATATGTAAAAATTCTAAGAAAGAAAAGTAGTTTCCCAGTATACAAGCACCGCCACAACAAGAGGGTACTGGGCTCGAGTCCCGGACTTCGCGAGGGCGGTTCTGTCTGGACGTTTGCATGTTCTCCTGGTGCATGTGTGGGTTTCCTCCGGGTTCCCCAGTTTCCTCCCACAGTCCAAATACATGCACTGTAGGTTAACTGATGGCCTGGTAAGCTCTCCAGGGTGTACCCCGCTCTCACCCAGAGTTGGCTGAGATGGACGCCAACCTCCCCGTGACCCTAACTAGGATGAAGTGTCTTAGAAAATGAATGAATGAATTAATGTTTGAATTTGAAACCAAATTGCTACGATAATGAAGCATCATGTGTTGTTCCTGACTGGCTGAGAATGGGCGGAGCTAAACTACAAGAATCTGAGATAATAAAAAAAAAAACCTCTGTACGAATCATAATTTTGTACCTGTCACATTGGCATTTTGAGTAATGGGTATATTTTAGTGCCACAATTTTGACTGTGCTCGAGTCCCGGGCTTCGCAAGGGCGGTTCTGTGCGGCGTTTGCATGTTCTTCCCGTGCATGTGTGGGTTTCCTCCGGGTTCTCCGGTTTCCTCCCATAGTCCAAAAACATGCACAGAAGGTCAACTGGCTGTTCCAGACCCTCCCGAGGTGTGAGTCAGAGTGGTGGTATGAATATTGGCCCTGCGATGGCCTGTTAAGATGTCCAGGATGTCCCCCGCCCACGCCCAGAGTCGACTGAGATGGGCGCCAATCTCTTCGCCACCCTAACTAGGATGAAGTATCTTAGAAAATGAATGAATGAATTAATGTTTGACTTTAAAATCGAACTGCTATGATAATGAAGCGTCATCGTTGTGTTATTCCTGACTGACTGAGAGTGGGCGGAGTTAAACTACAAGAACTACATGAACTACAAGAGCTAAACTACAAGAATCTGAGATTTTTAAAAAATCTGTACGAATCAGAACGTTTGTACCCGTCAGATCTGGCACTTTGAGTAATGGGTGTACTTTAGTGCCACCATTTTGAATGTGTTCGAGTCCCGGGCTTAGCGAGGGCGGTTCTGTCTGGATGTTTGCATGTTCTCCCCGTGCATGTATGGGTTTCCTCCGGGTTGTCCGGTTTCCTCCTACAGTCCAAAAAACATGCACATGACCCTTATTGGCTATTTCAAATCAACCCATAGGTATGAGACTGAGTGTGAAAGGTTTGTACGTTTGTTGACTCTGCAATGGCCATGCGAGCAGTTCATGGTGTACCCCGCCTTCGCCTAGAGTCGGCCGATATAAGCTCGAGTCGCTCCTCGATCCTAATTTGGATGTGAAGTATGTGAAGTCTGCATTCTGCTACAGCTCAGCATTCAAACTTCAGGACGCAGAGCTCCACAGCACCGAATTACAGTGTGCATTATTTATATTTACGACTGATTACGGTCACATGACATCCTAACTACCCAGGATGTGGGTTGATACGTGTATGTAACTGTTTTAACTTTTCCTTGTTTGCTAGTTTGTGGCTCGTATAGACATCCCGCAAAACATTCACTTACCTGACCGTCATAAACCACGCTTCGTACCCGCTTCTTTCACCGCTTTCCGCCTGAAGAATGTACGTGAGGACACGGCGAGCATTTTAAGCGCGAGAAGGAGGAGCGAGTGTGAGGGGACAAGATAAAGCGGGAGACACGGACATCCTCAAGGTCATGCTTTTGTATTAAGAGATGAGCGATAGCCAGAGGGAAGATATCACAGAGCCGCGGAGATAATGCGAAGAAAAATTATCTCCGCCTAATCTTTCTACACGGACGCACGCACACTCGCACACACTTCCTCCCTACAAACCGGGAATACATAATGTGCTCCGGTCTTTTTATTATTGGTTAACTCTGATGCTATTCATTCATAACTGTCAGCTCCGTATTGAATTATTTTGGAGGGTGACTTCACACCACTGGTCATTGAGCCGAGGTTGCCCCTAGGTATTACAGGGAGTGTGAATGATTGCATGTGTCATAGGTGTATATGTCCATGTACGAGCTGTCCAAGGTATACCCGCCTTTGCTCGGAGTCGGCTGAGATGGGCGCCAGCCTCCCTGCGACCCTAATTAGGATTAAGTGGCTTAGAAAACGAATGAACGAATGAATGAATGTTTGTGTTTCTCAGGGTTGCCCGTGATGCAGGTGAAGATCGACATCGCCCGCCAGCAGGTGGAGAAGGTCTTCGGCTTGGAGGATTACTGGTGCCAGTGTGTGGCCTGGAGCACTACAGGAACCCAGAAGAGCCAGAAGGCTTTCGTTCGCATCGCCTGTGAGTTCTCGAGTACTTATGATGCTCCAGATGAATAATGGGATCCAGTGTATTGAGGGTTTCTTTGGAACACGTGTTGGTATGACATGTTGGTTTATTTATGACAATTGTGCAATTCGGACTGAGCATACGGACGGCGTACTGGGGCTTGGAAACTTGTGTTATGGAAGTATGAGTGTCCGGGTCCAGCTTTGGACTCAGGTGAGACACGAAGTGGGTGAACACAGTAGGGCAGTCCGAGGGTGGAAGGACAGGGAAGAGAACGTAGACAGCTAGCAAAGTAGGGAGGGGCTTCTGCAGTATTGGCTCACTGGGTAACTGATCCAAAAGTAGTAGGTTCAAGCTCTAGTACCATCAACGTGCCACTGTTGGGCCCTTGAGCAAGGCCCTAGACACTTGGTGTGATTATGTATGTTGCTTTGAATAAGGGTGTCTGCCAAAATGCCATAAAATATGGGACGGCATTCTTTAGCTTTATACACCAAATTGAAGCATTTATGTAAATACCCCCGTCATCCGCCCCCGTCATCCGCCCCCCCACCCCCGAACTGTTTATTTTAATGAGTCTCCTGCTCTTGTGGAATTTGCTGTTAGTGACATTGTGTAATAAAAAAATTGTTTCAGAATTGCGTTTGGCCAATCAGTCGAACCGCTCGAGCCATGTGTTCCCTGAGGCTGATTGATTCAGATGGGTTTGTACGACTTATTTAATGTTTGATTGGGAAGTTTGATCGGAAGGAGCCTGCAGCCTGGTAATCCACTAATCTGTGTCGGCGCACTCAGTAATTGCCTCGAGAGGCCGTGCGGTTTCCATATCTGTCACTGTGATAATGCGATTAGGCCCCAGAAGAATCACGTGTGGGCCAGTTATCATGTGGCCTCGCACAGAACGCTTCATTTTTCTGTTAATGCCAGAGACTATTCAGCCGCCGCCAATCGCAGGCTCCGTTTGTCGCTGAGAGCTGCTCGCAATCAAACCGGATTTGTCATGCCTCTCAATGCGCTATTTCCAAATCTGCCACGAGAACAAAGAGGGCGTCACTCTCATCTTCGGCGTCAGACGAGACACTGTTAAGTTGCACGGGATTTTTATAGCCCCCTAAATCCCGTCATAAACATGCAGCGTTTTGAAGCAGGAAGCGAGGAAAGAGACTTATGCTTTCAATTTGAACTCTGCCTGTCGGAAATTTTTCCACGCTGTCCACCGTGTCACCCCGCACCGTTAAATCTGGTTTAATTAAAACGAATGAGGTGGAGCGCTCATCAGCAATGCCATGATTGTCCTGGACAGGCGTGCAAAATGACTGGCAGTGATGTCTTCACAGACTAAATCGACGTCACTGATGCATATGCCGATGCGCGACAAGGCCAGTCGTCTCCACAGGCGGCTTTCTGATAAACATTTATGAACGTTTATGCAAAAGCTGTTTTGAAAACATTCTGCGCTACAACTGGAACTCTGTGTATTGATTATAACCTGATTTGGAGCATCAAATTCAATCCGACTCCCATCAACACTTGTGTCAGAAGCCTGTGGGTCTAGAATGTATGCAATGCTGTGTGTGTGTGTGTGTGTGTGTGTGTGTGTGTGTGTGTGTGCTCTCAGTGGAAGAAATATGTGATGTGTGTGGGTGTGTTAAAGGGCTAGGGAGGGATAATGCAATTGCTCTCTGTTGATGCCTGGCCCAGGGGCTACAGCCGTCTTCGAACGTATCCAGACAGCCCTAAATTAGCTGGAGGGTCTGTGCCACAGCTCCATCACGCGCAGGTGGATCAACACAAGCACCTAAACAAACAAGCAAGCGAGCAAACTACGGCTGGAGACACGAAGAGTGCTGACGCCTACGCCAAGTTCTGGAGAAACCTTCGCCTTCCTGTCAGAACCAGACTTGCTATTGAGGATGGGTGGTGTGTTGCATGGCTCTGGTTGCTTCTCAATGATATCTGCAAGGTTGCCCTGGTATTTTCAAATAAGAAATGGTCCAAAGTTCTTGATCAAATAAGCTTGGAAAACTGATTGGCATAGTGGCCTTGCAACCTGAAGCTTGTGGGTTTGAATCCCAGGGTCATTGACGATGCCTCTGTGTGGAGTTTGCATTTTCTCCCTGTGCTTGAGTGGGTCTTCTCCAGGTTGTCCACCTCCAGTCCAAAGACATGCACTTTAGGCAACTGGCTGTTTTAAATTTCCCCCCAGGTCTCAGTGTGATTAGGAATGGTTGTGTATGTGTACATTGTCTTCGCCCGAAGTCAGCTGAGATCGGTTCCAACCCCACTGGGGTTTAAGTGGTTTGGCAGATGCGCAGATGAATGGCCTTGAAATGTTTTCCCACCATAAATTAATCCTGAGTTGTAAACTCGAAGTTTATTATCGGAAGTATTTATTCCTGCGAGTGCTTTCTCTATTTAAATATTCTTGCTGTTGCTCAACAGACTTGAGGAAAAATTTCGAGGAGGAGCCGCTGGGTAAAGAAGTGGCGCTTGACCAGGAAGTGCTTCTCCGCTGCCATCCTCCAGAGGGCGTCCCGACTGCTGAGGTGAGAGCAAGCTGTTTATCGATGAAGCCATCTGCTAATTATGCCGCCTCTTTGATTTAGCCCCCATGTCTATATTAGCCAATGGTTTCCCACGCAAGAGGTTCAGCTCCCGCGTTTTGGCACTTACATTAGCGCCATTAATAATGTAGGCAGTTTTGCACAGGGCTAGACCGGACCAGACCGCGTCCAGCTGCTTGCGCTCACACTGCTCAACAGAGCGGCCGAATAACAACAGCGGCTCCCGCAGACGCTTGCCACATGAAATATTCAGCTCCAAGCTGACTCGCTTCCGCCTGCCAAAAATGTCCCAAACTATATTTCAATCCAGTTCATTTTTTTTTGTTATTTTTATCTCTGCTTGAAAAAAAATTCAAGCTAATCCTCCATTCTGCTCCCGAGTGACAAAATTAAACTCACGTCTTGAACAGATGTCAAAGGGACCGCAAACAGAGTGTGTGAAAATGGGTTTTTATTGTTCCTTCATGTGTGTGTGTGTGTGTGTGTGTGTGTGTGTGTGTGTGTGTGTTTGATCCTCCAGGTGGAATGGCAGAGGAACGACGAGTTGATCGACCCCAAAGCTGACCCCAATTTCATCATCACAGTGGACCATAATCTCATCATCAAACAAGCCCGCTTGGCCGACACAGGCAACTACACCTGCGTAGCCAAGAACATTGTGGCCCGACGCAAAAGCTCTTCGGCAACCATAATTGTTTACGGTGTGTCTCTCTTTCAGCTCCTCATCCCTTTTCACAGACTCCACCTCTTTAGACAGACTCAGAGTTGGAGTTTAAGATCAAAACGAGTGAATAAAACACTGATAAACTTTGACTTAACCTAGCGCGAGCGAACAGGCGCTCGCTAATAACTGCACGCTAACTTTAAATAAGTAAATGGATTTGGATTCTGCGTTATTGTCACAAAAATATGAAACTTTGTACTTTATACTTAGAGGTTATAGAAGTAAAGCCTTCCTTTATTGAATTTAATTATTAGCGCTGAATTCTTGTGACTTAGCATGTGCGACAAGATCTTTCAATGCTGTGTGTTTTCGTGGAAACTATACCTGCACCCTGGCTTCCGTAAACAGTCTAATTTGTGACAATGGTTGCCCAGAGAAATCTTTTTGTACCACCTCTTGCTACGCCACTCGCTAGTTTGCTAGTTAAATTATTAGCGATGTAGACAGCCTGAAATATCATATACTGTAAAAAGATAAATGAATGTGTAAAAGTGTACTAAATAACAGTATCCAGCAAGCACAATATTTAATAAAATAATAATGATAATAATATACAGTATTTAAACATTTAGCTAATATGCTAGTAAGGATGCTAATGTTGTTTTAGTGAATAAGATGCGATGTCAGTTCAAAGCCAATTTAATGTTTAAACTTTCCCTTTTTCTTTGCGTTTTAAAGAATTTTAGCCTATTTGGATATTTGTATGTATGCTGTGTATAAGAAACATTACGTATAAGGAAAGATTAAGCCACAGTTATGTAGTATTGATGTGTTTGCTTACTGGACATACTAATTGCGAATGCTACACACTGAGTCATTTTGAATATTTTTTTGAACTTTTTTTTTTTTATATCTCGGTCATGATTAAAAAGAAAACCTCACTATCCGAGTCTGTTAAGTTCCCATTTAACTGCAGAATATTATCAGCGGCCTCTGTTATTAGCATACATAACAAGCTCGATAAATCCCGATGTCGCTAGGTCTTCCCAGAGCCGCGCGTCTTCTCTCTGTACTCTGGTACTAAAATTAGATAACGAATCGCCTTGATAAGCTACCTGACCTTTATTATTTTCCTCGGCTCGAGCCCAGACGGAGATCCCAGGACTCTATGGGCTAACACTAGCATATATTAAAGGCACATAATGGGCTCGGCTAATCAGGGCACCGTCAGTCAGTCACACAAGGCAGATATTAAGAGTTCCCATCTCCCAGAAGGACATGGGGAAAGATCTGAAGAGTTTTTTTTTTTTTGAATAACTTCCATTATGAGCATCGGCTGCTTTCGGAATTATAGTGAGAAGACCAAGACAGATATAAAACATATAAGTTTAGGGATGTTTTTAAGCCAAGTGCAGTGGTACCTCGACTTACAAAATTAATCCGTTCTGAGGGCGAGCTCGTAAGTCAAAATGCTTGTTAGATAAAACAAAAATTCCCATTGGAAACAATAGAAAAACAATTAATCCATTCCAACCCCCTCCCAAACTCATATAATCTGTCACAAACATGTAACAATAAACAGTTCGCAATAATAACACATGTACAGTAACATTAATAATACTATAATTAACAATAAAACAAGAAAAACAATGTCAATTAACAATACAGTATTTTATATATTATATTAAGCACATAATATTTTATATTAACTTATATAACTTGATAATTTGCACAACTAATTTTTTTTTACTTCTTATTTATTTATTTGTTTATTTACTTTTTTTGGATTTTTTAACTGTTTTAACAAGGCTAATTGACGCGTATGACCCTGGGGAACATGCTTTTTTAACATACTGGACCAGCCTTAAGTGTGATTGTGCATCCTCTACACCAGGTGGCAGTGGCGCTCTCACTGTGTTTCCTATGGTGTAGGGAAAAAGTACCAAGCAAACAATATGAAGTGCAGTAAACACTATTTATAGTCGCATGTGGGGCACTGGGGTGGGGTTCTTCCTATAGGGGGCATCACAGAAAATAATTGAGAAGAACTGCACAAGGCGTTCTCAGAGCGCAAAAGATTGCACATGGAAGAATACGAGGCTAATCCTCCCGGAAAAGCCATTTCCCCAGCAGAGCTCGTAAGTCGAAAATTTGCTCGTTGAATAGGGCAGATTTTTGGTGGGATCAGAGCTCGTATCATGGAAAGTTCGTTATAAGGGTCACTCGTAAGTTGAGGTACCACTGTATATCTGGGATACAGTAATAAAAAAATGTTTTTTAGGAGGAAAGAAAGGTATGAATTTTTTGCTTTTTTTGCAGAAGTGGCAGAAAAACAGCAATTGAAGGGTTGATTTCCGCTATTTTGCCTCCATTGTAAAGAATTAATAATAGCAAAAATCTATTGAATAGCTTTTCATCAAAAGAGGCTATTACAACCCGATTCTGTATTTTTTTTCTTTCACTCTGGCTTCACATTAAAATACCAGTTTACGCCCGTGAAGATTTGCCAGCGCTCCCTTTGGCTGTGGAGTAAAGGCTGTTATTAGAGAAAAAAAGGAAGGTACAGATGCATTTTAACAAAGCCGTAGCTTTGACGTGCCTTGACTGTGCACTAAGAGGTAATCAGAGCCCTCGCGCCAGTCACCGTTGCACAATTTCCCTCTCAGTGGTGGGCAATCACTGGCACTAGAGAGGCTCCGGAAGTGATTCAGCCTGCGAATTAGGAGCCCTGAGCAACCTGACTGGTGATCAAGACTCTCCGAAAACAAATCAGTCCCGAAGTGAAGAAATCAGATTCTTTTGAGGTCTGAATGAGAAGTAGAAAGGAGACATGGGGCATGATTAAAAACACAGTGTGAACTTTGGACTCGGGAGCATCGTACAATCCATCAGCCTTATACAGTTCGCCATTACGAATGTATAGGTGCCCCGGACGACACATGAGCCGATGTGAACGTGCACTGCACAACGTAGGATTGTGGAAACCGGCATTAAAACAGGAATGTTTGGAATGGAGTAATCAGTTTCTGTGTGTTATGGCGAGAAACATACGTGTAAGGAAGCTGATGGATTGCTGCCATTGTAGCGAGACAAGGGCAGCAAAGCGATCAGATGGGCTTTAATTCTAACATGCATGCATCCATTTTTTTGTTTTGTTTTGTTTTTGTTTTTTGTTTTTTTGGCTGAAACTCCACCACCTCCACCGGTATGCTTTAGGAGCACTTATTATGCCACCTAGCTTTAGCTTTAGCATTAGCATTGCTTCTGGTCCCCAATTGTGATTGAGTAAAACTTACTCCGTGTCATCTCAGACTTTTGGATAGTCTGTGTAACACTTACCATGTCGATGGTGTTGCAAATTTGGAACAAAAAACATCTGATTCATCTTATCTACATCTCTCTGCTATGGAAATTAGCTCCGCCCACAACAAGAAAATGCTGATTTAAAGATTATTCAAGCAGAGAGGAAAAATGGGATATATTTTGTTCCAGGTCAAAGACTTGTTAATACCGTTGGGAAATTGCAGTTCATTTCGTAGGCAGCAGGGGGCACTAAACAGTGCCAATGGTTCCGTTAGTCATTCCGATCCGTTATACGATAAACATTCGAGCACGTCTGTCATAACCAGGTTGAACTGCACACATTACGTCAATTCACCAGATATTTAATGGGGTTGTGCTTTTGCAGGAATATAATCAACAGCAGGGTGGAGCAATGGAGCGACTGTTACCGCAGAAAAGTGGTTATAGTGTTTTAATCTTCTTGAAAAAAAATAAAAATGCTAATTCAAGCGAATTCGCTCTCTCATCACTGATTTGACAAACCAATTAGTCCTACGGCGGTCTCACGGACTCTGGAGTCTGTCACCGCTGGCACTGGCAATGGCTGTGCACCCTGAACAACTCAACAGACCATTGTAGGGTCAACTCATACACAACCATTTACCCTCCCGCTCACACCTAGGGACAGTCAGGAACAGCCAGTCCGCCTAAAGCGCATGTTTTTGGATGGCGGGAGGAAACCGGATTGCCCGGAGGAAACTTACACGAGCATAGAGAACGCCACAGAGAAACGTCTCGCTGAGCCTAGGACTCGAACCCAGGATCTCTTTGCAACGAGGCGGATGTGGATATGTCACCATGCCGCCCCAGGCTGCTTCCTGTTCATCTAACAGTTAAATAATCACTTTCTCATCAGATATTTTTTTTTATATATATATAATTAATCAGGCAAAATATTTGCAGCTCATCACGTTACCAAGCAACAGTTACAAAAAAGCGCTCACACTGGAGACTCCTTCCATAAATGTTACATACACATCTTTGAAAAATTGTCACCAAATTGTAAAATTGTGTGTGTATATATGCTTTTCTTTTTTTATTGCTATAACGCCGTATTTAGTACAGCGTCACGGTAACGCTGTTCACTCACGTCAGCTAACACAACCGAATATTCCTCCAGCTCGTCCTGCACTTTCAGGGGATGTTAGGTATTATAAGCAGCTGCTGGTAAATCCTCCCATTATTCGGAATAATGAAGTTATTTCCCAAAGCAGCCGCATTGGCCCTGGAGCAGAAAGGCACCCAGCAGTACCGGCAGCTTTGCAAGGGAATGTGGCGTGAAAAAAGTAGCATGAAACTTAAAAAAAAAAATACATTGACAAACTAACAATAATTTTATCTGATAATATTGAATTCTTTCACTAAGCCGTATACACAGCCGCTAACAAAGGGCTCATATTCCGAGCGCTCACACAGCATCTTGGGAAACTTTTTAATGAGGACGAGTCAAGACACAACTTTATATTTGTATAAAAGAAGTTAGTTCTGTTATGTATTATGTACAAAACATGAAATATTTCAGCCATGACTGTGGGAAGGGATTTCAAGGTATAAATGAAAAAACATGAAGTTCAGCATTAATACAGCGTACGCCACTGAATTCTTGATTCTGATTGATCAGACAGTATTGAAGTTTCTAGAACGCCGGCGGAGAGAAACAGAAAACCTGTTGTCAAATTACTGTGGTACAAAAGGAACAGGGGCACTCGGAGAGCGCAAACCTACACGAAGTCCAGCAATTTCTTAATTTGAAGCCTAATCCCGACCTCTAATCCCTAAACTATTTTTCTGTGCAATGTTAAAGAAACCTTTAAACAATTTCTGAATCCACGATTTAATCCGTATCATCTCCAAAACTTATTCTTTTAAAATAGAAATAAAAAAGTTGGAAAAAAAAAAGTAAATATCTGCATATAATAAGTTAACAGTAATATAAATCTTGTTCAAGTACATTCACGAGCAAAATGAGGTGAGGTGGTGTAATGCAGGGTTGAAGATGTTGCTCGTCAGGTAACCCTGACTTGCTCTGTTCGTTCTCTTTGGTGGGCGAGCAGTGAATGGCGGGTGGTCCACGTGGGCCATGTGGTCGGCGTGCAGCGCAATGTGTGGCCGCGGCTGGCAGAAGAGGAGTCGGAGCTGCACTAACCCCGCCCCCCTGAACGGAGGCTCCGCCTGCGAGGGCCAGAGTGTTCAGACGAGTGCCTGCACGGCCACCTGTCCAGGTAAACGCCCACCATCCTCCTTTCCTTGTGCGCACTGCTTCAATGCTGCTGGGAGGGGGAAAAAACAACAGCTTAGACTATAGCGTAGCTGTATCAGGAAAACGTGAAACTAATTTGCTAACGATAATGAGATAATCTGAGGAAAGCGGATGGTCTAAGCTGTTTTTTTAGCTTGTGTTTTAGTGGTGGCATCTGTGTGCTAAGATTCTGTCTGCGATGTACAGTAGAAACCATGAGTTGTCATTCACCGCTAGGTCGGCCTGTCAGGGGATCTTTCTCCTTTCATCACGAGATCACTGGCTCACCTAACGTCAGCGTAAGCGAAAGTTCAGCACGTCACTGTCTGTGTGCTCACAGGACGGAGAACTGACAGGAACAGCATCAGTTTCAGTCACAGTGGATGGATGATGTGCTTTCTCACCAAAAACAAGCAAAACTTTACTTCGAATTCTCAAAAATAAAACGTCTTGTTTCAGCAATATTATAACTATTCTGGTATCGATCCTGCTTTTCTCACTTTAAAGGTGGTAAAGGTTGCACATTCTTCAGTCATACAGTAGATTTAATTATCTATAACATGACATGATATCGGCATTGACCAGTAATTATGAAGTATGGCCGTAATTATTTATGAAAATGCATTGAACTTGATCTTAAATGTTTATTATGCATTGTGAAATGATTGGAACGTAGCATAGTGCTAATTATATTAGTACATAGCGTAGGCCTCCGTCAGTCCTGAAGGACTATGGCTGCGCTCTGGCCAGTATCCCGACTGGTGATACTCCCCAGTGCACAGAGCCTGGGTAGGGAGTAATGAGGGACAGGCTGTTACCCAAGCAGCAAGTCCCCCCCTGTCTCGGCACCACCGGAAGGATCCAATGGAAAGGCAAGTGCCGATACGACTGGGTTCCAGTGCCGCTGCAGGAGAGAAACTACGGTCAATTTAGAACGGCCAATTAACCTACAGTGCACGTCTTTGGATTGCGGGGGAAACCGGAGCGCCCGGAGGAAACCCGCACAAGCACGGGGAGAACATGCAAACTCCACACAGAAACGCCCAGGCCGGGAATTGAACCCGGGCCTTCTTGCTGTGAGGCGGACGTGCTAACCACTACGCCACCGTGATTACCGTACATAGTGCTAATATATTTAGCATAGGAACTTAGTTTCAGTTTTTTATATGTATTATAACCTTTAGTGATGCATCCATTACCTATAATATGTATTTATTACCTTTAATACTGCATTCATACCTATGATAATGCATTCATTACCTATAATAATGAATTCATTACCTATAATTATGCATTCATTACCTATCATAATGCATTCATTACCTATTATAATGCATTCATGACCTTTACTAATGCATTTGTTACCTATAATAATGCATTAATTACTTTTAATAATACATTATTACCTTTAACACTGCATTCATTACCTATAATAATTCATTTATTACCAATACTAATGCATTCATTACTGATAATAATGCATTCATTACCCTTAATACTGTGTTCATTACCTATAATGTATTCATACATGACTATTCTATAATAATGTATTCATTTCCTTTACTAATGTATTCATTACATATAATAATGCGTTCCTAAAAGTTTATGTGCTTAATTTATCCAAGACCCGTCTTGTGAGTTGTTTTTACTGTTTTGAGCATGTCGTCCATCATGTTAATGATTCATGATGCATAATATGGTGCATTTTCAGAAATACTTCTCATGCCTTTAATGTGCACTGAAATACAGAGTCCAGGGTCAGACTGGAAATTGTTCATAGCTGAATGATTCATTGAAACGAATCAGTCAAATGACTCTCAGTGTTTGTACGATCAGAATTACAAATGCTGCTTACTACCGATGTTTTAATAATCCTCAGACACATGTTCTTATAGAACATTATAGATATAACTATCATAGAAGGTGTGCATTAAAAAAAAAAAAGAAAAGAAAAGGAATTACGCCATAGCCATCTGAGACGTGTTCGCTCTCTGGAGTTTTGCAAGGTTGAGGGCAACTGTATATATTTCTTAGAAAAAAATATTTCTTTTATCTTTATATATCATTCTTTTAAAACAAAAAAAAAACACAGCACGTAATCCTACTCAGGTCACAGGGAGGCCGGAGCCTGTCAGAGTCAATGCTGAGCAAAAGCAGAGTACACCCTGAACAGCTAGCTAGACCATTGCAGGGCAACACACGTACAATCGTTCACACTCACGCCTGAGGCAATCTGGAACGGCCAGTGAGTCTAATTATGCATGTGCTTAGACTGTGGGAGGAAACCGGCATACCTGGAGTAAACCCAAGCAAGCTCAAGGAGAACATGCAAACTCCACACAGAAACACCTGAGCCCAGAACCCGCACCCAGAACTTTCTCCTTGATATGAGGCAGATGTGCCAAGCACAACATCACCGTGTCGCCCGGATACCTTCCTGTCAAAGAAATACGCAGTCGCGTAAGGCCTCCTTGCCACTAGGGGCGTTGTAATTATTAGTTATACATTATATTAAATCAGTAGCACTAAGCTAAGTTACATTTGATATTAATGTGACAATTTTGATATGAAATTAATGAAATCAGTTGAAATAATAAGCGAATTTACATTTTATTCAGTTTTGTTTTTCTACTGAATTTATAGAAACATTAGGAGGCGGAGCCAGTGAAATGTTTTCTAAGCACTGACAGGCAGTCAGTGAGTGTGGAGCAGTAGTGTAAAAAATATTTATTATTCTAAAAGCTCTTTAACAGCTACATTATCAGCCATGTCATCGCTAACTGGATGATTGGCACAACTATGACCATTAGGAGGTGGAGCCAGTGGATGATAATATAAAAAAGGGCATTTTAACAGCTACATAGACACTAAAGATATCAAATAGGAGGCGGAGCTAGTAAAAGTGGGGTGTTATCAAAGTGCTCCGAGGTAAAATTGATCAGTCGTTGAGTTCAAAATGGCCGCCATTGACTTGGTAAAGGATTCAGCTCCATGTTCAGCCATGTTCAGTTCTGTGTCACGCTAAACTTTAGCTCACACCTCAGGCGACACAAAACTGAAAAGCAAAGCGTCAGACGTGAAGCACGTCCTGGTTGATTGACTGCTTTTACACGCTAGCAGCTTTAGCAACATGCTGTCTGTGCTTGCTTGGCCTAACGCATGTGGTGTTTATTATTCATGGCTAATTCTCATGCTTTTTATTTGCTGTGCATGCTTTGCTGTTGCCACATGTGGACTCGGTGTCT
>CM045740.1:6778312-6815812 GCA_024760905.1 Plotosus lineatus
CACACACACACACACACACACCATTTTTCCATGCACTAGCAATTAGATATAATGGCTTTTGAAATAAGCGTCAGCACTGACACAGGTTGTCATCTTTTGACCATGAAAAAGTGGCGTCTCATTTGGAAAAGGTCTTGCGCGAGCCGACACCCGCCGGCGTTGATTAGCATTTCACTGCTTTTGTTTGCTAACTGCTTTCCTGTGTCGTGTCCTTCCTCTTCGAGTCCATCAAGCATGGACAAATTGAAATATCATAAAAAAGCGAGTCTACAACAAAAGGGCACCTTCATGGTTTCATTTTTTTTATAATGCAAATAGATTAGCATTATAGGAGGAGGAAGAGATGTTAGCTGTATAGCTAGAGGTTACAGTGACATAGGGACGAGGTATACACTGAAGTGGGTGTAGCCTCTGTGTATCAAATTTGTTGGAGGAAGTGTGGCCTCTGGTTCAGGTCTATTAAAGGGGTGTGGCCTCTGTGATTCAGTTCTATTAAAGGAGGCCAGACCTCTGTGGTTCAGTTATATTAAAGGGGTGTGGCCTCTGTGGTTGAGTTCTAATATAGGAGGTCTGGCCTCTGTGGTTCAGTTGTATTAAAGGAGGCCTGACGTCTTGTGGTTCAGTTCTATTAAAGGGGTGTGGCCTCTGTGGTCCAGTTCTATTAAAGTAGGCATGGCCTCTGGTTCAGTTCTATTAAAGGAGGTGTGGCCGATGTGATTCAATTCTATTAAAGGAGGCCTGACCTCTGTGGTTCAGTTATATTAAAGGGGTGTGGCCTCTGTGGTTGAGTTCTAATATAGGTGGTCTGGCCTCTGTGGTTCAGTTGTATTAAAGGAGGCCTGACGTCTTGTGGTTCAGTTCTATTAAAGGGGTGTGGCCTCTGTGGTCCAGTTCTATTAAAGTAGGCATGGCCTCTGGTTCAGTTCTATTAAAGGAGGTGTGGCCGATGTGATTCAATTCTATTAAAGGAGGCCTGACCTCTGTGGTTCAGTTATATTAAAGGGGTGTGGCCTCTGTGGTTCAGTTCAAATATAGGAGGTCTGGCCTCTGTGGTTCAGTTGTATTAAAGGAGGCCTGGCATCTGTGGTTCAGTTGGATTAAAGGGGTGTGGCCTCTGTGGTCCAGTTCTATTAAAGGAGGCATGGCCTCTGGTTCAGTTCTATTAAAGGAGGTGTGGCCTATGTGATTCAATTCTATTAAAGGAGGCCTGACCTCTGTGGTTCAGTTATATTAAAGGGGTGTGGCCTCTTTGGTTGAGTTCTAATATAGGAGGTCTGGCCTCTGTGGTTCAGTTGTATTAAAGGAGGCCTGACGTCTTGTGGTTCAGTTCTATTAAAGGGGTGTGGCCTCTGTGGTCCAGTTCTATTAAAGTAGGCATGGCCTCTGGTTCAGTTCTATTAAAGGAGGTGTGGCCGATGTGATTCAATTCTATTAAAGGAGGCCTGACCTCTGTGATTCAGTTATATTAAAGGGGTGTGGCCTCTGTGGTTCAGTTCAAATATAGGAGGTCTGGCCTCTGTGGTTCAGTTGTATTAAAGGAGGCCTGGCATCTGTGGTTCAGTTGGATTAAAGGGGTGTGGCCTCTGTGGTCCAGTTCTATTAAAGGAGGCATGGCCTCTGGTTCAGTTCTATTAAAGGAGGTGTGGCCTATGTGATTCAATTCTATTAAAGGAGGCCTGACCTCTGTGGTTCAGTTATATTAAAGGGGTGTGGCCTCTTTGGTTGAGTTCTAATATAGGAGGTCTGGCCTCTGTGGTTCAGTTGTATTAAAGGAGGCCTGACGTCTTGTGGTTCAGTTCTATTAAAGGGGTGTGGCCTCTGTGGTCCAGTTCTATTAAAGTAGGCATGGCCTCTGGTTCAGTTCTATTAAAGGAGGTGTGGCCGATGTGATTCAATTCTATTAAAGGAGGCCTGACCTCTGTGATTCAGTTATATTAAAGGGGTGTGGCCTCTGTGGTTCAGTTCAAATATAGGAGGTCTGGCCTCTGTGGTTCAGTTGTATTAAAGGAGGCCTGGCATCTGTGGTTCAGTTGGATTAAAGGGGTGTGGCCTCTGTGGTCCAGTTCTATTAAAGGAGGCATGGCCTCTGGTTCAGTTCTATTAAAGGAGGTGTGGCCTATGTGATTCAATTCTATTAAAGGAGGCCTGACCTCTGTGGTTCAGTTATATTAAAGGGGTGTGGCCTCTTTGGTTGAGTTCTAATATAGGAGGTCTGGCCTCTGTGGTTCAGTTGTATTAAAGGAGGCCTGACGTCTTGTGGTTCAGTTCTATTAAAGGGGTGTGGCCTCTGTGGTCCAGTTCTATTAAAGTAGGCATGGCTTCTGGTTCAGTTCTATTAAAGGAGGTGTGGCCGATGTGATTCAATTCTATTAAAGGAGGCCTGACCTCTGTGATTCAGTTATATTAAAGGGGTGTGGCCTCTGTTGTTCAGTTCAAATATAGGAGGTCTGGCCTCTGTGGTTCAGTTGTATTAAAGGAGGCCTGGCATCTGTGGTTCAGTTGGATTAAAGGGCTGTGGCCTCTGTGGTCCAGTTCTATTAAAGGAGGCATGGCCTCTGGTTCAGTTCTATTAAAGGAGGTGTGGCCTATGTGATTCAATTCTATTAAAGGAGGCCTGACCTCTGTGGTTCAGTTATATTAAAGGGGTGTGGCCTCTGTGGTTCAGTTCTAATATAGGAGGTCTGGCCTCTGTGGTTCAGTTGTATTAAAGGAGGCCTGGCATCTGTGGTTCAGTTGGATTAAAGGGCTGTGGCCTCTGTGGTCCAGTTCTATTAAAGGAGGCATGGCCTCTGGTTCAGTTCTATTAAAGGAGGCCTGGTCACTGTGGTTCAGTTCTATTAAAGGGGGGCCATTGTGTTTCAGTTTCCGTAAATGAGGTGTGGGCCGCTGTACTTCAGTTTTCTGATGTAGGCATGACTTCTGTGCTTTAATTTTAGTGGAGGAGGTGTGTCCCCTGGGCTTTGGTTTCAGTACAGGAGGCATGGCCTCGGGGTTTCAGTTTCACTACAGGACGCGTGGCCCCTGAACTTGGATGTGGCCTCCTCCCCTGTAATGCACTGGATCCTGAGTAGTGAAGAACACTGGAAAGCCAGACCACACACTCATGCTGTTATTATATATTACAAACAAACAAGAAGCAGCACTGAACATGCGGATCCTCATCCGTGATTCTTTTTTTTGCTTCCCCGAGTCTCTTATTTGACCTTCTCACTCCGTGTGAGGTTTTGTGTTTCATTATTCTCCTTCAGATTCCTTCGCTCTGCCTTTTCTCTTTGGGTAGTTTTAGTTGTAGTTTCACGCTCGGCATAGAAGATGGATCTGCCGCATGCAGCAGTTGAGCCAAAATAGATCAAAAGGAAAAATATTGCTGTTTCTTGCGTACCTGTGTTTGCGTAAAGAGCCGTGGATCTGTTCGAGATGCTGTGTGGGGATCTGGGGGTCTTTTTTCAGAAACGTTTCAGTGCCTGCGTCTACAGTGTTACTTCTCATTACGCCGACTGAAAACGGAGGGAAATGGAATAACGGATGAGAGCAGTCTTTCTTCTTCACCTGCGATGAGTCTGGAGGATGACTAACGCTCCTACTCGAGGGAAGAGGGAGGCAAAGAAAAGAATTATTGTTCATTAGGCTACCTGTGCAGTCTAACGCGATAGTATCTAGTGGGGCTCGTTTAGTCGACTGGAATGCAGTGCGGTGTACAATAGGCTGTCCATGTAGTGTCCCTACGTAGTGTTTTTAGTGATGGAATTGTACAGTAGACCCGCTTTATAATGTCTCGAAGCTCTGTTTAATAAGAGGAATAGACAATATTCTGTCTATGACATGTCTCTAAACAGTGTTTATTGTGTTTACTAAACAGTGTTTATTGTGTTTACTGTGCAGTAGGCCCCCTATACAGTGGTACCTCGCCTTACGAAATTAATCCGTTCCAGAGCCTTTTTCTTAATCTGGATTTTTCGTAAATTGAACCGCATTTTACATGTAAAACCTATGATTCGTTCCAAGGCCCCCAATACTACCCCCTAAACCCTTTAAAAATTATAAAAGTATACCTTTTAAGACCTCCTTCTGCTTCAATATCGTACCGATGGTAGACGGGTTTGACCATATTCCTTTGTGATATCACTCAACCGTATGCTACGAGCCTTTTTCTTCTTTTCACTCGCACCAGAAATCACGTGTGTGTGTGTGTGTGTGTGTGTGTGTGTGTGTGTATGTGTGTATGTGTGTATGCACGTGTGTTGACCATGTCTTCTTAGCAGAGTTATAATCTCACAAATGTTTATGGAAGGTTAAAAGCAATGAGCACACTCAAAAATCTCATGAAACAACAGTAACTCTGTCCTTTACACGAAAAGCATTATGGGAGATGCAGCTCCATAATAGCCAATGGGAGGGAGCTGTGTCATCCCTCCTAGCCAATGGGAGGTCAGCGGGACGGGATGTTGGGAGATAGCCAATGGGGGGAGCTGCGTCATCCCTCATAGCCAATGGGAGGCCAGTGGGGCGGGATGTTGGAAGTTTGTTATGGGAGAGTAGCTCATGCATTGTTTTAATGTTTGAATGGCGCATTTGGCGCGTTTCGTAAGGAGAATTTGTTTTGTATACATAGACAAAAAAAATTTGGAAAATGTTTTTCGTAACCTGGATTTTTCGTTTGCTGGGACTATCGTAAGGTGAGGTACCACTGTATAGTGTTTATTTGGGGCCACGCCTCCTTCATCAAAACTGACAAGCATGCAAGACACATCTGCTTTATTTGGTTTTAAAGCACATAGGCCACACCTCCTTCACTGAGACTGACAGACATGCGAGTCACAACTGCTTTATTTGATTTGAAAGCACAGAGGCCACACCTCCTTCATTGGGACCACTAAATAAAAACACAGCAAAAAGGAAAATCTGTTTCTCAAAATTTCAAGCTGCACATCCCACATTCGATCGATTTCTGTTATGAATCAATGCAGCTGTGTCGTTAAAAACTCTGTCCAGCTCAGCGGCCTGTGATTCTTTACAACTCTGGTGTGTTTGCTGCGTGATTTTCTCCTCCTCTGAAGGACATGATGGCTGGAGGTGGCTCTGTGATTTCTGAGTTGTAATGGCCCTCCTGCCGTCCTGCTAAAGATCAGCAGGGACACCCTTCCACTTTGTCCTTGACGACATGAAAATCAGACTTGCTGCTGGGTTATTGAGTCTCTCTCTCTCTCTCTCTCTCTCTCTCACACACACACACACACACATACAAACACATACTACTTCCCTCACTAACATTGAGTGATTGGAACCTTGCGGCATTTGCTTCAGTGCTGTCCACAGAAAAGTGGTTAAGGTCAGCAGGCCGTTGCGGCGATATTTTTCTGTTTTGGAAACGGCATCCGCTGAAAATTCATCAAGTGCAACTTCACCACTTACCTTGCGGCCTATCTTGATTTGGACGTTTGACATGTATACAAGTGCCAGTCTAAATCAGGCTTACCTTACCTGAGCCAATCACATATGTCCATAAGGAAATCGCAGATGTCTGTTAGCCAATCTGAGATGGGCACCAGTCTCCCCATGACCCCAATGACCCTAATTAGGATTAAGCAGCTTCGAAAATAAATGGATGTCTGTCAGTGAATCACAGATGTCTGTTCGCCAATTACAGATATACATTGGCCAATGACTGCTGTCCATTACTCAATCAAATGTGTGTGTTATCCAATCACATATGCCCCATAGCCAATCACACATGTCCGTTAGCCGGTCACAGATGTCTGTTAACATCCGAAATGAACTTCATTCACTTCATTCATTGGAGGGAAATGGTAGAAGCCACCCATGATGTCATACTTTGCATCATTTGCATATTTTGGGTTTTCATAATGATTTGCATATTATCATTGACATAAGAGAGAAGGTTACGCGCTAGTGAATTATGGGATGTGTTCGTGAGTAAATTCATGGTTCTGGTATTTACAAGTCAACACAGTTACATGGAAAATTCAAACGTAACTGGAAATAGCAACATGCTGTTGAGTGGCGCATGTAAACTGCTAACATATATGCTAGGCTAATGAGTTAGCTGGTAGAAACGTGAGGGTTACATCGTGTGCATTGCTTGACTCGTTTTTCCCATCGCAAATGATGCATTTTTTTAAATAAAGAATTAAGAAAACATCTCTTTAATGACGTTTGATTAGGAGCTGTCATGTGACCACCTTTTAAGTAACAAATACGGTAATAAAAATGGCGGAATGGTGGTGAACTGGTTAGCACTGGTTAGTTGATTTTATTTGTGTGTGTGTGTGTGTGTGTGTGTGTGTGTGTGTAATTTGCATGCCGTCCGTGTGCGTGGCCGGGTTTTCTCTGGGTTCACCGCTTTCCTTCTACAGTCTAAAGACATGCACTTTAAGCTTAGTTATGCCTGTTCTATTGCTTATTCTATATGCTTGTTCTTCACCCAGAGCTGGCTGTGATAGGCGCTCGCCTCCGACCATCATCAAGGATAAAGTGGTTTGGAATATAGAATAAAAAATAAATAAATTCTTATTCGAAAGTGATGTCAGTGGTTTGATGTAAAATGCTCAGGAATATTGAAGCTGTTTGATGTTGTTGTTGTTGTTGTTGTTGTTGTTGTTGTTGTTAACATGATGGATTTTTTTGCTCAAACTCCATCTTTCTAGCTTAACTCTGCCCGTTTTTATGAAAAAGTTTTGTTAATTGAATATTTGGTTAAAAAGAACTCGAGATGTGGGTCAGTGTATGGACACCAGGCTGGTGGAGATGGGGTTGGGGATCTTTTGATAAAACCCTCCGAGTATGACCACGCCTTCTGTCTCCCATCATGCTTTTGAATTTTTACAATTTTTAACATTTCTTTTAGATTCGTGGCACAAATCTGAAATTTTAATCGGATGAGTAATGTTTGCACGTTCTTCATTTTCTGGCTGGTTCATGCTCCCATCACGGCCCTGCGCTTTATTACGGCGCGGATGGACCTGCTCAGTGCCGAGCAAGGACAATTACGTGATTGGTTCCACTTTCTGTGCCAAATGTAACAGTTTGGATCTTGACCAAGGGCTTCGTCAGCACCTCACACTGACACACACACACACACACACACACACACACACACACACACGCCAAGCCGAATTAAACCCTTGGCACCCTTTTTAATTCATTCCCAGCAGGACGGGTGTGACTAAACATGGTTATCATCCATAAGCGCCACTGATGGACGACTCGCTCCTCTCCTAATGACCCAGACACACAACGGCGTGTGTTCTTAAACCCCATTATTTAGCCGAGCCGTGACCTTTGGGCTGTAGCGTTGGGGTGTTTGCGCGGAGCTGTCGAGTAAATAAGCTGTCATGTGTACGTGTAGGGACGGATTAATGAGTGGGGCCGGACTGAGACATGTGTTTTTGGTAGGATTCTGGTCTGATTATTTAACAAAAAATAAAAAATAAAAAAAAAATAAAAAGGAAGAAAATAACTCGGAACCCCCAGGAGAGCTCATTAGCCCAGCAGTAACCTTCCTGAGGCCGCTCATGCCCTGGATCCTTATGTCCTCCTGGATACCAAATAATGAGAAAGAAACCTTGGGAAGAAATCGGGAATTTGTGGTCCATTACACACACACACACACACACACACACACACACACACACACACACACACAAGAAATGTGTGCCTTTAAGCCATCTCTTCTCCCTTGTTTTAATTTGTTGATTCTTGTAATAGTAGCTCGTGAGGGTGTTTTAAACCTACCTGTAGGTCATAAAGGAGCTACTTAGATCTAATGGTGTGGTCATAAGCCATAAAAAAATGTGTGTGTGTGTGTGTGTGTGTGTGTGTGAGAGAGAGAGAGAGAGAGAGAGAGAGAGAGAGAGTGCTCAGGCTCACACTTGTCATAAGCACATATATTGTATACTGCCTGTAATGCTCTTATGATTCAGTAATGCTATTTTCTGGGATTTGTTTCTGTGTGTGTGTGTGTGTGTGTGTGTGTGTGTGTGTGTGTGTGTGTGTGTGTGTGTGTGTGTTAGTGGATGGAGGCTGGAGTGAATGGAGTAAATGGTCAGCGTGCGGAGCAGACTGCACCATGTGGAGGAGTCGGGAGTGTACCCAGCCTGCACCGGGTACCGGCGGTAAAGCATGCCAGGGTCTGGACCTCCAGTCACTAAACTGTACGAGCGAACAGTGCCCACAGAGTGAGTATCCGACCAACTTCCTGTCACATGATACACATGTCAGTGCGAATGAATGTATGACTTTTACCCAGCGGATTTTCATCCATGTGTTATACGGGTTATAAAGATTACCGTTACTCTTAATCTCAGGTAGAGGGTGTGGCCGAAAGCTTTAAAAATGCATGGTAAGTTGGTCTATAAATAATACTCATTGTATACACTATGCTTATTTTAAGACTGTAATCTGATTGGTCAGTTGTAGTATTCGGCACTCTGTCACTATGACGTGCGGTGTTAGCAGAAACCAAAAAAATCTTTGTATGGAAATGAGTGCGCACTAGGCTTCCGAGCGGCAAATCAAAGCCGATACATAGCCATCAGTGGCCAGGAGTCCACAAGAGCTCTGACAGGAAGGAGGAATGTTATTGGCTCTCGTCACATACAGCAATCACCAGCCAATCACGGGACGGAGATTGTTAGGCTAAATATGCATGCACAGTAACTCAGAAAGATGCAGCAGCAGCAGCATCGCTTGTGATGGAGGGGGTACGTGCTCACTCATGCCCCTCCCTGATTGGTGGGGATCATGTGATGAGGACGTAACGGTGGACAATCAAATGCAAACTGGTCATTTTTAGATTTTAGTATTTTATAATTAAATATTATTATGTTTCTCTTCACATGGTTTTCCTCAATCGTCCCTTTTGTCTTATCTCCTTCCTCCTTCTCCTCCTCCTCCTCCTCCTCCTCTTCTACTTCCTCTCGCTCTTGCTCCTTTCACCTTTTCTCTTCTATTCCGGCTCGTTTCCTATCAGTGTCCCTTTTCCCAGCTTCTTCCATTTTTTGCTCGCTGTCCTTTATTTGTTTACTGCCTGACCCCGCCCCCCCACCACCACCACCACTGCCGCCGCCACCACCGCCGCCACCACCACCTACATATCCTGATCCATTCTGGTTCCGCAGCAGCATTATTCTCCCCCACACCATGCTTCTTTCCTTCTTTCCTTTTTCTTTTTTCCTGTTCTTCTATTTTTTTCATCAAACAAGCCGTTATTTCTTTCTGTTTCTTATCCTCCCCCACTTCTCTCCATTCCCCGTCTGATCCGTCTTTCTGAGGAAAGAAAATCTTACTCTCTCCTCTT
This sequence comes from Plotosus lineatus, assembly GCA_024760905.1. Lineage (NCBI taxonomy): Eukaryota > Metazoa > Chordata > Actinopteri > Siluriformes > Plotosidae > Plotosus > Plotosus lineatus. Next base: position 6,787,629 of record CM045740.1, read on the forward strand.
TTCACATCCTCTTCATCTTTTTCTCCCTTTGCTTCTGTTTTGTTATTTTTCTTTTTTTTCTGAGTTGCTCTGTAATCCACTTCGTTTTCGGCTTTTTCAATTTCCTTTCTTTTTCAAGTACTTTTCCTTTTCCTTCTCTTTTCACCTTCGACGTTTTATCCTTTCCAGTCCGTTCGCATTCTCTCTTTCTCCCTTTCTCTCTCTTTCTCTCTCTGTCTCTCTACTTTTCATGTTTCTGTTTTCTGTCGTCTTTTCTTCTTCTCATCCTGTTTCCCTTTCTCCCCTCCTCCTTTTCTACCTTCATCTTCTCTTTCTGTCTTTTCCATTGTTCTACACCTAGCTGTGAGTGTGAGTGGTTTTGTGTGTGTGTGTCAGGGGGTGTTGCTCTGGGCTGGACTGATGAGAATAATCTCGTGTCGGCTGAGATAGGCTCCCGGCTCTCTGCAGCCATAATGGGGAAAAGTGTGTGTGTGTGTGTGTGTGTGTGTGTGTGTGTGTGTGTGTGAGAGAGAGAGATAGAGAGAGAGAGAGAGAGAGAGAGAGAGCGAGCCTCTCACACTCTGAGCAGAAGTGTTCCTGATGTTCTCCTCCGTGGTTTCAGTTTGTCAGCAGGTCATGGCTGAAACATGCTTCAATTATTCATCACACACAGATTTTTTTTCATAAAATACTGGCCTACATTTTTTTTTGCATGTTTACGCGCACTGCCACTTTATGCACACTTGTAAACACACAGTGCCGAACTCGGTACTGTCCTTCCTAAGTGGTCGTGAAGGCGCCCAGCCAAAATAATGTTTGAAACAGTTCCGTATTTCCTAATCGCGCCTCCCTATAATAATGAGTTTTCCACTCCGGCAAAGAGACTTTGTTTGGAAATGAGTTTCGCACAATGCAGGAGTTTATTGGATATAAATTACACTCCCAGCCATTCGTTTTGCACTCCCAGTGCTAAGAGTTCGAGACAAACACAATTATTTCCTGTTTCCAGTGAGCGATCTTCGCTCGTCAGTCCACATATCCCTCTGTATGGCGAGGACACTCTTAAACAGACAAAGAGTGAAAGAAATAAAAACAGAGGGCGCATGGATGCTGTTTCATGGACGAATGGAGGCGTGATGAGAGGAGTCGCTTTTCCCCAAAGTCAAGTTCACGCCTGAATCCTCCATTCGGGTTTGAAGTGACACTGAACGAATGGAAAGTAGATGCTTTGTATTCTCTGTTTTGTGGTTGAGGTGCCAGTCAGAACTCACACGGTACCGTTCTACCAGTATGGGACCGGAGTGAATATAATCTTCACTCCCGTGCTGGTCGAAAGTTACCCTATAGAATATAAAATAGAATCTAAAATCAGATTGTTCTTTTTTTTTTGAATCACCAAGACAGAATAGTATAATTCCAATGGTGGAACTAACGATATCGACGTCATGGTGACGCAATGATTAGCATGTCCGCAGCACCGCAAGAAGGTCCCAGGTTTGATTATCGTGCTCAGGGAGTGTGCATGTTCTCTCCGTGCTTGCATTGAGTTCCTCTGGGAACGCTGGTGTCCTCCCACAGGGCAAGAACATGCACAGTAAGCTGATTGGCTGTTCCAAACTGTCCCAAGGTGTGAGTGTAAGTGTGAAGGGTTGTGTGTTAGCCCTGCAATGGTCCAACAACATGTCCAGAGTGGACCTCGCCTTTGCTTTCAGTTAGCTGAGGTAGGTGCCAGCCTCTTCAAGACACTTTTTAGGATTTAATGTTCTAGAAAATTATTAAATGAATTAACGAGGTGGTCCCCCAGTGCAGCTATCAAAGGCCGGCCGTGTCTCTCACTGTCTCTGGTGAGAGGTTCACGTAAAAGAACCATTGCTGACTTTCGACAAGAGTAGGCTGCAAAGCCGTCAGTGTGTTTCTGCCCTGCGATGGCCTGGCGAGCTGTCCAGGGTGCACTCTGCCCTCGCCCGGAGTTGGCTTGGATGGGCGCCGGCCTCCCTGCGACCCTATTTAGGATTAAGCGGTTACAGAAAATGAATAAATAAATATGAGGTAATGATGTCAGGAGCCTGGGCGGAGCTTGTTACATGAAGAGGGTAAAAAAAAAGTAAGCCAACAGAAGAAATAAAAGAAATACTAGTACACGCCCCCACACACACCTACTCACAGCAGAAAATATGGATTGCCGAAATTCCAAAATAATAAAGAAGTCATAAAAGTTCTGGCCTGGAAATGAACACCATCCTTATTTTGTTAAGTTGGTTGCCGTGGAGACATAAAAGTTTAAACTGTAGAAATCCCAAAATATCAAAAGGCATTGCCTAATTGAAATAACTATGAAGTCGGTTTTCAAGTTCTTGCCTGGAAACAAACACAATACGTACATGACAAATTGGTTTCCATGGGAACACTATATTTCTCTCGTAATACTATATTTCCTCATAATAGCTGCCGAGAGATTAAAAACAAATAAACAGAACAAGGATTTAAAATCTCATCAAAATAAGCAAAGCCAAGCTTGTGACTCGAAATGATTGATCTGTGGGTCGTAAAAACATTCCACACTTTCTTGCAATGATGCTAATCGGCGCTACATCGCCAACACCAAGACATTATAAATGGCCAGACTCTCGGAAATAGAGGAAGGAATGGCGTGTTCTGTCTTCCCTGTCAATCACAGCAACGCGAGCCAATCAGTGGTGTCTGTGAGCTCCTGGTGAACCACGCTTGATGGAACCAACTGTCGGTAGGAGTCGATGAAAGTGAAATACAACACTCGGGAAGGCGTACAATATTCTCGGGTTTCCGATGGTTGTGCATTACACCAGCTGTTAATTTCGGCGCTTTTTCTGTTTTTTTTGCAGTGTTAACGGTGCTGGTAGTTAGACTGGAGTCCTGCTTCTGCCGTGTGCTACATGAACCGAATCTTCTATTTGGGAGCATCTTTGAATTTATATGTATTTGTTGGATGTTATTCAGAGTGTCAGGTGGGATCTATCTCCCAAGCCTGAGCTATTTCTTCACTTTATCTGGTTCAAACAAACGTGAGAACCAAACTGCTCTTCGCTTCACACCAGCATTTGTATTCAAAAAGTTGAAGTCGTTTATTAAATAATATGTGAAACTCATAGTGGAATGTGTTAATAATTCTGACGACTTGGGTTGTTTGATTTTTGAGCAGTTCTTACTTTGCACTAGATAGAGTCCACCATTATGGGGATCTACTAATCGTTATCTGCAAACTTTAACCAATGAACCACAGCTTCACGTTAATTTATTTATTGACTTGGAGAAACATTAGAGTTCTGCCAAGGTAAGAATATTCATCACTGTGCAAGAGCCAAATCCATGACATGGGAGTTGTAGCGCATGCTAATCAAGTTACGCTACAGTAGATGCTCGGTAATTCTCTGGGTGAGCGATAGCCCAGTCCTGATTTTTGCTTCTTACTTATTTATTTGTTTGTTTGTTTGTTTGTTTGTTTGGGGGGCTTCTGCTGGAATTGAATTTCCAGGAGTACAAGAATATAAATCTCCTTTGCTCAAAATCTCTAGTGCCAAATCAGTGTAACCCATAACACAATCTCATCTTACAGTCAGCCGAGCATGGAGGCTTAGTGAACACTTCTTTTCATTTTGTTTTTGTCTGCTGCAGTCACTGAACACGACACACACACGCACACACACACACACACACACACACACACACACACACACACACACACACACACACACACACACACACACACACACACAACTCTGTTTAAATCACATCACACCATCACACACTTGCGAAGAATAGCGCATCGACTGCTGGATTGAATCAATCGCTCAGTGGTGGTGCACTGTCCAAGAGCATTAGGCTACGAGAAGAGGCCGGCATGGATCACCTCAGCTATTGTTATTTTAACTATTTTCAGAAGGCCGCGCCATCACAGGTCAGTAGAAGGAGTAGCACATTTAGGCATCTGCTATTCTGTTCATATCTGTCACCGCTTAATCGTAATTAGGGTCGCGGAAGGCTGGCATCCATCCCAGACAACTCTGGGTGAGGGCAGAGTACACCATGGATGGCTCGCCGGGCCATCGCAGGGCGGAAACACGCTGACGGCTATGCGGCTACTCTTATTGAAAGTCCGCAATGGTTCTTTTACATGAACCTCCCACCGCAGACAGTGCGAGACATGTCCGGCCTTTGATAACCCTGTTAGCCATACTGGGGGGACTGTGACATCCCGTGGAGAGTGGGGCTTGAACCCACAACCTTAGGATCAGTGATCCAGCACCTTACCACCAGGGCACTATTTTCCAATAATCAATGATTCTACATACACTTTCTACCCTGAAGATTGTATATAGTACTGTAGAACGGTGGTCTTCAAGCCTGTTTCTGGAGATGATCCAGACTGAAATTCTTGTCGCAATCTGTTTCCAGTCAATGATCGTCCATAGACAATAAGTCCGTGATATATCGCAATAAGCAGAAATCCTGCTGCCTCTGGCCTCTCTGCACCACAGCTCCTATTTTTTGGCTATAATTAGCTGCTCAGGGAAACTTTCAGGCAAATAAAGACTGTGGACTCAACCTGCTCCCAGAGCTCCAAACCTCAAGTGAAGAGACTGTGAGAGAGAGTGCGAGCATTCAGCCCAAGAGGATTTGTCACGGGCCACTTCCTGCTATATTCCAGAATAAAAATATACTAGAGTGCCAGCATGATCTGAAGGCTGTGGCATTAGTCTCTTCCTCGGAAGGAGCTCGGGGCAGGGAAGAAGACCTGATTGTTTGCTCAAAGCCTTGTTGTGGGGATGATTCGCGTCAGAGCCGCAGCGTCTGCATTTCCCAAGCAGGCAGTATGTGTGTGCTTAGCAGTTCTGTCGAGCAGCAGGAACCTTTGGTGCCAACACAACATCCTGCTTTTAAACTGCTGTGCTGCATGCGAGGCTAATTAATGGGTTGGCCATTCTCCAAGCGGTGAAATCAAGGCCAGGTGTTGGAGGGCATTAGGCTGGTGATTAGGAAGGGTGAGGTGGGGGGGGGGTGAGTCAAATGAGCGAGCCCTTCATTACCGCCCTCATTTATGCAACAGCGCTAATGAAGACAGTACAAGCAGCCATTTCTGCTGGTCACCCGTTTCTGCTAATTGCGTATTTGGAATTTCGTGGTAACCTTTTAACCGCCTCTTTATTCTTCCACATAGTTTTATAATCCAGAATTGACCCATTAACTTTCTCCAAGCCTATGTTTGAGACCATGTGAGAGACTGCGTGATGCAGACGCATCACACGTCCCTGTTAAAGATTTTAAGAGCCATATTTCCACAAACTGAAGAACTTACCATCATTCATCTTGACACGAAAGACCACTGCTAGCCTGGGGGATGAAAAATCTCTACCTCCTCATGACGAATGTTCTCCAATAATGCCTGAGGTATCCTCTGGTTCATATTTATCAGATAGAAAGACTCTCCTTAGAAAAGGTCTTCACTGTGATAACTCTTGAGTCGAGGGCCTCATGACCCCATTGCAGTCCAACTCGAGGTTTGGACCACCATCTTTCAGAGCGATGCCAGGAATCCAAAAACGAGATCTTGGCTCGGCTGAAGGAAAGGCTCTGTGCTATAGGTCGGAAGGCAGACTCTTGGGGAGTGTGTGATAATGCTCTGTCATTGTGAGTGAAGAGTTTTTCCCCCAGAAGTGATGAAGGAGGAAAATGGCCTCAGTGAGATCTGTGAAAAAGTTCTTCCGGGATCAGGGTACCTTACTGCTTCCCATTTTCTCTCCTTGCCCTATTGAGTGTGAGAAACACAAAGCTCTCTCTGATTGCTTTATAGCTTCCTGTCACATCCTTACTGTATCTTACGGGACTGGGTTCCTGGATGTACATACGTAGAGCTGAATTTCTATCAACGACTCACATTCACAGTGCAGGGCAACTGAGCAACAGAGTATGGAGGTAAATCGCACATTTAACTTTATTTGATTTTCCAAACTTCTCCGTCCTTTATTAGGGTCACTGGATGGCTCGGGTTCAGTGTCGTCTTGCAGCCGACTCCAGATGAAGAAGGGGTACACCCTGAACGGCTTACCACACCATCACATTACCAACACGCAGACAGTGATTTACAGTCACTCTCACACCTGGGGTATTTGAGAATATCCAATTATCCTGACATGTACGACTTTGTACTGTAGCAGGAAATCGAAGCATCCGGAAGAAACCCATACAAGCATAGGATGAACATGTAAACTTCACACAGAAACACCCTCGCCGGACACAGGACTCAAACCCACGACCTTCTTGCTGTGAGGCCGGAGTGTCAATCTCTACACCGTCGTGCCGCCCACTTGATGTGCCGCCAACTAAATTCTTAGAGTAGGAGGAATCTCTGAGAGCTGATAAGATCCTGAAGCTGAGGAAATGTAGTTGGTTTCATGATGTGATAGGAAAGTGTGGGCAAAGCATTGTTTAGTGATGGTTCATCCCAGGATCTCGTTTTCATTTCCAGTCTTGGCAATGTTCCCTTTTAGGCATCCCTTGGTTTGGTCTGTTGAGATGTACGACGGTGGCAGGGTTGCTGCATTGCAAAAAAAAAACAACATGCTCTAAGAATAAAACTTTATTCCATTTTATTCTAACATGTAAGTCAAGGGCCCTGTTGAGTGACGTTTAAACTCTTTCAGAGACAGGTATTTTTGTTCACTGGAAACTCAATTTTCGCAGATAGCAGATGCATCTACTTTCACGCAACTTAATGGATTGTTACCAAGGAGAAGAAGAATGTCTCATTGGCTATCCACTTCTCTGATCCTGCCAAGTTTCTCAGGTCCTGAAAAGAAAGGTATAATGATATTGACCGTGAGGCACAGTAGTAGATGTAGATGGTGAAAATGGATGCTATTTACTGAATCACGTATTTTAGACAAGACATTGCATTTCTGTTCTCCCTGCGTTTGTGTATTTCTTTGTGGTCCATGCCAAGATTAGTATGCAGGAGTATATTTCATCATGCCAAAATTCACTGTAGGTGTTTCCCTAACTGTATTAGATGTCGGTATGGATGTCGGTATAAACTGGCATGAGTGAGATCATTGTGTCAACAGTGATGGTAAGAGATAGAATACTGGACAAGAGTCTTCAAGGATTATATCCACCGCATTGTGGTGTAGTGTTTCGTACTGTCGCCTCACAGGGAGAAGGTTCTGGCTTTCTGTGATCACCCATGCCTGCGTGCTCTGGTTTCCTCCTGTAGTCCAAAAACATGTAGGTTAGTCCAATAGGCTAGCTTAAGTGATGTAAATGGTTGATTGTCTTTAGGTTTGCAATAGATTGAAATCTGTTCAGAGTGTGCTACTGCATCTTGCTCAGAATCTGCAGTGATTGGTTTCAGCTTCTTTGGTGACCCTGCAAGATAAGTGCTATAGATGATGGATGGATCCTTCCATTTGGGGTTTTTATTTAGGTACTAGTGTAGCACAGTGGGGTAATGGCTAGCATGTCTGCTGTCTCACAGCAAGAAGGTCCTCGTTTGGTGTTCTGGGCTTGGTGAGAGCATTTCTGTCTGGAGTTTGCATTTACGAACTGCCCCTAGGTGTGAGTGTGAATTGACGTTGGCTCTGTAACGAACTGGTGAATTGTCTATGGTGTACCTCAACATCAGCCAGAGACAGCTGTGAGAGGCTTCAGTACTTTGTTCTGGTCTGGGTACATCAGGGTGTGCGATTGGGAGACACCTTGGATGGAGTACCAGCTCAATTCAGGTCAACATTCACACATGGGAGCAATTTGGGTGACCAGCCCAACCATAGGCACGTTTTGAGAGATGGGATGAAATGGGGAACCTGGAAGAACCCCAAAAAAAGATATTGGAGGAAAGAAATGAGACACTTCACATAGACTGTAACCTGAGGTCCAGGTTCATATGGACTGTGGAGCTGTAAGGCAACAGCAGCAATCACTGCACCACCTCACCTGCAGCTGTTAGTTAGCAATCAGAAAAGTGGAATTTGAGATGGAAGCTATGGAAGCCTTCTTCGTACCATTGATACACTTCCACATTGCGAATCAGAGATGATAATGGTGTTGGTAGTGCTTGAGAATGACACTATCAAGGAGGAAAAACATTAAGTATTTCTCACCTGAGAGGGTTCCAAATCAGATAAAGGATGTCCCAGAAGATGTCCCAGGGATAGTTCGTATCTTAGAGCATAGTAAGAGGGATCTTGTTGGCCGAGTATTTTCTTGTGAACTGAAAGTATGAAAAACGTTTCTCGTTGTTGTTTCGTAAAGCAGTTATAAAGAAAGTAACAAGTGTGTATTTTGTTCATGACTAATGGCCATGCTGCCTTTGCCTTGGGGAAATTCTTCAGAGCACCGCTGTGTTCAAGAATACTATCATCTGATGTACCAAAAGCTGTCTCCAAAAGATAAAGCTGCTTTAGATCCTTCTTTAAACATACCATACAAAAACCTAAGTCTGCTGCTTTTCAAATGGCTATGGGCTGTTCCCAAGGGGTAGATGGGCTTCCTATTGAGTTTTATACAATGTTCTGGTAGACTTGATTTTAATGTGTGCAGCCGCTGTTGAGTGTTGAAGACTAGTATTGATTCTGCCGCTGCAAAAGAGAGATTGGTGTGATTTAAAGAACTGGTGACCCATTGCTTTATGTTGGGGACACTTTGTAATTCTTTTCAAAAAGTGTTCCAAACAGAAATGTATGAAATATAAATTTCTGTCCATTATTCACATTGATCAGGCTTGACAGTCAATTCTGAGCAATCTGCTTCTGTGGAGAGACATTATAGAACCTTACAGAATGTCAAGTATGAATTGACATACGTCGGGATGAAGAAAGAGACATTGATTCTGTTCATGATGGGCATCTGTTTGATTTGGCAAGATGGGGTCCTGGAAGAATTTTTTTTCTTGTTTCATTACTGACGAGGTAAAGCATGATGGGACACATCGGTGACAGGGAGGTGTGATATCTGGATGTGAAACTGGTTCCAGCCCTGGATGAGGTGTGACTCCATCTTACATATGAAGGGACGGTGTGGGTACATGTTTTCATTCCAACCATGAGGGGGAGTGTTATGATAGTGTTGCGAGAAAGCTGGAGCCTATCAGGGTCGACACAGAGTTATACCCCCATTTCACTGGAGCACGGCAGACTTACGGAAGCAAAGATGTCATCCGCAAACGTCATCATCGTCATCATCATTTTCTGTAACCGCTTCATCTTATTAGGGTTGCGGGGAGGCTGGTGCCCATCCCAGCCAACTCAGGGCGAGGGCAGAGTACACCCTGGACAGCTCGCCAGGCCATCACAGGGCGGAAACACGCTGATGGCTTTTTCAGCCTATTCTTGTCGAAAGTCAGCAATGGTTCTTTTACATGCCTCACACCATAAACAGTGAGAGACATGGCCGGCCTTTGATAACCCAGTTAGCTGCACTGGGGGGGACAGTGACAACCTTGTGGAGAGTGGGACTCGAACCCCCAACCTTTGGATCAGCGATCCGGCGCCTTATACCACTAGACCACCACTGATCCCATCCGCAAACGTTCCGCAATTATTCCCTCATCTTCCGTGTGATTCCATGTGGTTCCGTAGTTATTCCTCAAGTCTTCCTCCACTTCCGTATGCTTCCGGCAGGCCAAAGTATTCCGTGAACATGTTTTTGAAAAGCACGTTCAAAAGCACGTTCACGGAAAAAAATTTCTTGAGTGTTCCGTGGGGTCACGTTGGCGTACTTTGCCGTACCTGTTCCGCATGTGCTGTGAATGTTCCGAAAGTGTAAGACTTTCCACTTTTCCGTAGGATTTTCACCCATTTTCCATATAAAAATGCCGAAGCTCTTCCGTAGACTGCATTTGGCGCCTTTTTGCTACGATCCTTGCATGCCGTAGTCCAGTGAAATGGGGGTATTAAGGTGAGGTACATCCTGAATAGCTTGCTACATCATCACAGGGCCAACACACACACACACACACACACACACACACACACACACACACGTAAATTCACACCTCAGGGTAATTTGTAATACCTAATATGTATGTTGTTGGACTGTCGGAGGAAACCCATTCAATCAAACGGGGAACATGCAAACTAGGCATAGAAACATTCTCACCATGATCAGGACACAAACACAGTGGTAGCAACTACGCACTGAGGGAACAACCCCCACCCCCACTCGCACCCCACCCCCACTGCCGCCTGCCGCCGCCACCAAAGATGAATGTTTTTTTATCGACTGCTCTGTTCCTGTTTTAACCATGACCAATGAGAATCAAGAATTCAACAGTAGTACAAGATATATGGAGTTCATATCTTATTAAGGATCAATGCAGTGTTTCCCAGTTGAGCTTTATACTTCTCCAATACATTTTACTACTTTCACTACATTGGAAAGTGAAGTGCGGAGTTGTTTGAGGGGAAAATTGGGCCAGTTAATCTCTAGCCTCCTGTCAGCCTCGACAGACCCTGTTACAGTGGTAGCTCGAGATAGGTAGGATGTGCAGTGTGGACAGAGTGGTACCGTCTACTTTCCTGTTCAAGTTTTCATCAGATGAATGTAGTGGAAAACTATTAGGGCTTAGGGGAAGCTGTAATCCCATCCAAGGCTTTTATTTGTCGGAAGGTGTATATCTGTTCTCAAAGGGCATGATGAAGGAGAGTGAGGAAGACAATACACCACAGTCAGGAGCGATGAACTGGCAGAATGCTCTTGTAAAAGAAGTATGTTTGTAGTTTCTGAGGAGTAGGGATTCGTTGCAGTCATAACAATCGCATTCTGGCCTTTTGAAGACGTAATATTTACATGTTCAGCTTCTGGAGACACGACATGCATGTGGTTTGTTGCTGCATAAGTTCGATTGGATATCTTCAGTCGGTGTGCAGCACCGTCAACTTGCAATGTGGATTTTCTGATCAACATTCGTTCACTGATTTTATGAACCGTTTAATCCTAATTAGGGTCACAGGGAGGCTGGCGCCCATCCCAGATGACTCGGGGCGAGGGCAGAGTACACCCTGGACAGCTCGCCAGGCCATCGCGGGGCAGAAACACGCTGACGGCTATGCAACTACTCTTGTCGAAAGTCACCATGAATCTCATTACATGAATCTCGCTCCACAGACAGTGAAAGACACGGCCGGTGTTTGATAACCCAGTCAGGTGCACTGGGGGTCGATCAACATTTTTGCACAAAAAGTTTATCTTGAACTATGGGCTCGGCAACACGTTGAAAATTTTTAACTTGGATTCACACTCAAGATGATGAATAATTGTGAGGCGCTCCACTGAATGTAGGCGCTTGTCGCAAGTGACGTATGGTGCTTGTGAGACAAAGCGCAGCTTAATCGGACTTCCGATCTTTCAAGTGAGCAAGTGCACGTTGAATACTTGTTTAGTACTCAACCTTCACTTGCTCACTTGAAAGATCGAAAGTCCGAATAAGCCGCGCTTTGTCTTACAGGCACCATACGTCACTTGCGACAAGCGCCTACATTTGGTGGAGCGCCCCACAATTAGGCTTGCAGTGATCATTTTTCTGCGATCACACAGGGTGGTTCCGATGGCAGGCTAGTGGGGTTCCAAGCTGTGTTGGATCACAGTGACATCATCTTAACAGTGGTAGCTCATAAGGTTAGAAGTACAGTTCCTAGTACCACGCCTGGTGGACCCTTGAGCAAGGCCCTTAACCCTCACTTGCTCAGACGTATAAAAAATGTCAATAGTAAGCCACTATAGGAAGAACGTCTGTCAAATGGCGTAAACGTAAACATACCGCGATGGTGTTTGCCACTGACCGGCCGTGACCGTCATAAGCCGTAAGCTTTTTAAAATGTTTGAAATTTCACGTCTGTTCTCGAAACCGTGTACCTCCACCAGAATTTAGAAAAGTATCACCAGGCATGATGTCATGTGGGCTTGGCAACACATTTTTCGAGCTTGTGACATGTACCAGTATTCAAAAAAATCGCGCTCCTGGGCTCCACAGGGTTTATTTTGTATGATCTTCGATTCCATTGTGCCTGTAGTAGGGTGAAGATTTGAAACGCCGCAGCCGAGGTGTTATTCTGGAGTCCTGTCTGGTATTTAGAGAGAGGAGCGAGGGGCGTTTTAAAAACTGTAAACTGATGCAACCCGCACTGAAGGGAAAGTCTTTACCATCCTTCTCCCGCTCTCTGTAGCGTGAGTCACACAGCCAGGCTGTTCCACCTCCAGACACCTGTCTCACTGCAGGGCCCACGTAGGTCTCCATTATGCTACAGTTACCGAACTGTGTGGAGATTAGTGCAGGAAGGGAAACCGGCTGGGCTTGGAGAGAAGAGAATTTAATACTGACTCCTCCCTGAGAAGAAAATGTGTATATGTGTATTTTTTTTGTGTGTGTGTGACAGAAAGAGACCCGTTTTGTTGAATTCGGTCCGATCTATCCAATTGTAAAACCTGACTAGCGCTGTCAATTAGAGCATGGTGGACGTCCTTTTGGTTATCAGTGAGTGCGGCAAAAAAAATCAATGACTGAGTCTATAGTTCGCCTTTGGCATCGGGCTCCACGTGACACCTGCTGGTTCTGATAAAAACTCGGTCTGCCGATGCTCCGATAAGCTCAAGGAGCTCTCATTCTGAACAAAGAGTGGGGGGGGGGGCAAGGACAAAGGTGTCTGCTGCATGCTTTGCTCTGGGAGTGCGATTATTAAACACAAAGGTGTGTCCTGATTCCTACCGATTCAGAAATGAACAGGAAGTGACCCGAGCCTGTGTGTTTTTTTTTTGTTTGTTTGTTTGGTCTTTTTTGAACTGCTAGATCCAAGGCTAATTCGACCGAGCCCTTTTTTTTTTTTTTCCAATCGCCTTCAACAGTAATGATGCTTTGATGTACAGTGCGTGACACACACACCGAAATCAGCTTGAAGCCCTGTTGGTTGCTGCGTGTGCAGGCTCGCAGCAGGGTGCTGGGTTTTATTTCAGCTTATCCTTCTCCAGCACCTGTAGTTTCCCCTGTCTCTGTTTACGCCTTCGTCATCACTCCTTCACTCGCTATCTCTCTCTCACACATTCCGCTGCAGGTAGAGATCCAGTTGTGGCTCAGGTTCCCGTGGAAGCCACATGCGAGAGACACACTTCCTGCAGGATGTATAGGTTCACACGTTTTATTTATCCTTCCCCAGAACCTGTACTTGTTTATTAATCATATTCTGCCTGTCCTATGAATGCACTCTCTAAAAGAGAGGGGGGGAGGGGGGGATCAGGTTGCAGGGGTGTCAGATGTGAGCGTGCACTCGCATGGAGCGTCGCACGTTTCTCATGACAGCCTTTCATCTTTCCTTTACGACACATTAGAACCTACATCCTGCTTTACTCCTCGTACAAAGCTGATGAGTTCATTTTCTAGCTTGTGAAGAAGGAAGACGGTCCCAGACTCGATTCCTGGACTCGTGGTGTTGCTGTGTGGAGTGTGTATGTTTTCTCCATGACTGTGTGGGTTCTTCTGGGTACTCTGGTTTCCTCCTACATGTGAGAAAACATGCACAGTAGGCTGACTGGTGGTTTCAAATTGCCCCTAGATGTGTAAGTGTGAACGGTTGTGTGTGTTGACCCTGCAATGGCCTGGCAAGTTGTTCAGGTTGTACCTTGCCCTCACCCAGACTTGGCCGCAATGGGTGTCTAGGATTATGCGGCTGACGAAATGGATGAATGAACATAGAATATATTTATGAACTTGATGAACTGCTTTAGCCTGGTATGGTCATGGGGAGGTTGGAGCCAATCTCGGCCAACTCTGGGCAAAGGTGGAATACACATGGAATAGCTTGTCAGCCCACCATAGGGCAACGCAACTATTCACACACTCATTCATACTTAGGCACAGTTTGGAACAGCCAGTTAGCCTACTGTGGGGCCGGTGGTGTAGTGGTTAGGATGCTGTGCTCATGATCAGGAGGTTGTGTGTTCGAATCCCAGTTAGACCCTCACTGTGCTAAGACCCCTGGGCAAGGTCTTAACCACAAGTGTGCCTCTGTTCACCCAGCAGTATAAATGGCTACCAGTAAAATATACTGGGAAGGTAACCTGCGATGGACTAGCGTCCCATCCAGGAGATTTTGTAGTCCGAGTTGCTTCACGCTCCAGAAACCGGGAATAAGCAGCGGTTTGATGAGCCGCTATGGCTCGAGTGTATAAAGCCCAACGGATTTTCACAAGAAGAGTTAGCCTACTGTGCGTGTCTATGTACTGTAGGAGGAAACCGGGATGCCCGGAGGAAGCCCACACTGCACAAAAATGCCCTCGCCAAATCCAGGATGTTCTTGCTGTGAGGCGGACGTGCTAACCGCTACATCCCTGTGCCAGCCACCTGTGATTTTTTTTTTTTTTTTCTTAACTTAATGAAGTAGCTCACATACCATGCACCAGACTCGGAAACATTATAAAACACTTCGGTCTCTTTTTCACAAATATAATACGCACCTCAAGCGCTACCGCTCCAATCTGCTACATTCGACCTCATCGAATTCTGTCTGTAGCAAAACCCAGACGTCAGACGACTGAAACCACAGCTTCTCATGTAAATGGCTCTTCAGTCTCATGATCACTCGGCTAACAAAAAAAAAAAAAAAAAAAAAAAACGAAATCCAATGACAGACTGATTGCGGTGATGATATTTATTTCGACTTGGCGATTAGGGATGTAATTAACAAGTAGAATGTGGGTTAATTAAACTGTTTCTGGCGTTCACGTCTTCAATTGGCAGCTTTCTGAATTGTGGAGGGGATGCTGCTGATGATGATGTTGTTGTTGTTGTTGTTGTTGTTGTTGTTGTTTGATGATGTTCTGCATTGGAGCTTGTGGGAGATTTCCGATTGAACGATTTCCTTTGAAATTTCAGTGTTATTAAATCAAAACAAACAAAGCTGTGTTCACACCGTATTCACTGTATCACCAATGGGAAGTGCCGCTTTCTCTCTCTCTCTCTCTCTCTCTCTCTCTCTCTCTCTCTCTCTCACTCACTCACACACACACACACATGCACACAGTTTGGAGGAGCATCTGTTTTCTAATACATTTTATATTAACTAATGTCTAACCTCTATCCAAGTAACTCTCAAGATAAACACACACACACACACACACACACACACACACACACACACACACACACACACACACACACACACACACACACACAGAACATATAAAAAACAAACACAAGCAGATCCATTGATTGACACAGGCCCATCCACAGATAAAGATACTAGTACACAGACATACAAATATACTTTCCAAGAAAAACATCAAAACACCCACACACACACACACACACACTCTCACGCTCTCTCTCTCGCTCTCTCTCTCTCTCTCTCTCTATAATCTATATGATGTTAAAATGGCATGTGTTCAAAAACTGATTCAATTTTTTTAAAGGTCTTCAAGGTTTTATATCCTCAATTATCCTTCAGTGTGAGTCTGAAATCTAATTTCATTTAATTGGAATCGCGGGATTGAGGTAGCGCACGGTTTTTGATCCGAACGAGTCCTCGTCTCTGAGCGTGATCCTAAACCGCTGAAATATACTATACGATAAACACATATTCAGTTACGAACGCACACACTCGGGCCTCAGTGCCGCCGTGACGGCCGTCACAAAATCCCATTTCCCACTGACATCGCTGATTAGGATTGTTTTGGACGTGATTGTCTGAGTTTCAGCACCGCGGGCCGCAGACTCCGCAGAGCGAAAAAAAGACAGCAGATAAATCTGTTTTTATTCTCTCGCCTACTTCTCTCTCTCATCCTGGAGAATCGAATGTGTGTGTGTGTGTGTGTGTGTGTGTGTGTGTGTGTGTGTGTGTGTGTGTGTGCACGTGTGTATGTGTTCAATATCACAGCCATTAAAAAACATTCAGGAGTGCTGATGTAGCAAGCTGCGAGGCAGACGCACGGAACGGTAAGGTACGCTACGCTACCGCTACCCTCCAGAGAAAAAAAAACCTCTGATACCAACCAAACAGAACACAGATCGAAAGATTAAAGCTCTGAAAAGAACACGTCGATCATGGGGTTTGGGGGGGGGGGGTGCATTCTGCATCTGTGTGGAGGCGTCAGTCTCCTTTTCAGTCCAGGAATGTGTTTGATGCTTTTAAATCCTTTTCGCAGACTCTTCCTCTCATTTTCTATCGTTCTTTTTCCCCCTCTCCTTCATTCTTTGCGTGCCATTCAACTCATCCTCTGTCATCACATATCAAATGTGCTTGTTTGGCTTCAAAAAATTCTAGTGCATGTATTACACACGTGGTTTTGTGTGTTCAGGAACTACTACTATGTTCTTCACTCCAATCTGGGTTATTGTGGAGAATATTAGTGATAAAATAAAGAAAGAGTCAAAATATTTCTTCAGTTAAAGGGTCCCTGTGTTGAATTAGTGTCACCTGCTCTTTAAAACAATCATGTATGATATCAGCGGTTCCTTCCGGTTACATCAGTCCATGCCTGATTTTACAGGGCGAGTGAGTGTTACGACTTTTGTTGCTTTTCTGATTGGCTGGGCTGCATCACTGACCCCGTGCATCATAACACATTGTCGTCTGCTGCTGAGCAGCGCAAACAACAAACACGGAAATCACGGAAAACATTTCTTTTTGTTCTTAAACCAGTCGGTCTGTCAGTCGACGACAGTTTATGCAGCGAATGTTTTACTGACTCGGTTTTCCTATTTTGGTTTACCATCACGCTCATTTCTGGCAGCGTTCTCCTCCTCAGAGGCACTAGAATGTGACATCTCACTGTCTACACAAGAGCCATCAACCCCGCCGAACGTGGGAAATGAATGCTAACCCCCACAGTTTTAACTCCATTACAAATCCATGGTCAATTATCTTAAAATAGTCATTGCATTCGTGTTGCCTGAATGTATTACATATGCACTAATTATGCTGTAAGGATGAGTAATGCTGGTCGACTTTAATGATTAAACCTCTTTCAGATCGTGCATATTACACACAATCTAATCGGTGTGCGGTCTCAGAGATATTAGTCATCATTCTGAGTAAATACTAGGATGACTACTACTAGTACTACTATTACTATTACTATTGGGGCCAGTGGAGTAGTGGTTAGGGTGCTGTGCTCATGATCGGGAGGTTGTGAGTTCAAATCCCACTGAGACCCTCACTGTGCTAAGACCCCTGGGCAAGGTCTCAACCGCAAGTGTGTCTCTGTTTATTACTATTGTTCTTACTATTGCTATTGCTTATTGCAATACCAGGTCGTGCATTTGGTACCTGGGCCTTCAGTGGGACTTGATGGACTTCATACTTACCACCTCTTAATACCACTATAACATCACAATTATGCAGCTGCCGGTAAATTGGCACAGAGTCAAAAGTAAAAAAGTGTAAGCCTTATCTCCACCTCCTCGACCTCGCCTTAGGATTTCTCACTTTTCCTGGAAAGTCGATCTTGAAGATGAATTTTTAAGAATTCAGTCCGACACCACGTTAATTCCTCCTCCATCAGCAATTGTTGGCCGAAAAAATCCTAACTTAAAGTATCATGTGCAGATCACCGCAGACTATTCAACTAGTTTTTCCTAACCAATCAGAGGACGGAAATGACCAACCAAGCAGAGGACAGAAAAATGCTGATGTCGTTGTAGGCCTGAGCTGGCTCTGTGAAGTCAATCTGACATCTGATTGGTTAAAGAATCAGCCCAATTATTAATACATTTTCAGTGACATCGTCCAGCATTGCTGATTCTGAAGGCTCTGGGCAGATTAGATTGGCATGGCAGCACATAGAAATAGATGAAATCTGATTGGATTAAACAAACAAAAAAAAAAAAATTCACGTACTGGAAGCAGTGCAGCCAAGTTACAAAATGAAGAGAACACACAGCTGGGAACAAATTCATTCATTTTCTGAACCAGTTAATCCTAATCAGGGTCGCAAGGAGGTTGGCACCAACGTTCCCTCTAAACTGCGCAACTGCGCAATGGCGCACCGCTCGAACACTCTCAGCGCGCAAGAAAACCGATCCAGCGCAGTGAACGTGCTGCAGATTAATTACATCCAAGGTATAGAACTTTTAGTGAGTGACAGGTGTCCAGCCAATCACACGATGCGATGCAATCACGCTCCGCAGCCAATCACGGCACCGACACGTGCTGCGCTCATACACGCTCCATAACAATAATAACAGTGCTGCTGAGTGAAGTGATGCTAATGCTAACTCCGTTATCATGACGAAACGAGCGGCCAGGGAATATGATACGTCGACTCCCCAAACCAAAGTAAAAAAAGAACTGCGCAAAGTCTGTGAGTACAGCAGAAAGCTGGCGAAGCAAAAACTATACCTTTCAATTTGTGAATCAATGAGAGAGTGCAGAATGAGATGATGTGTGAGGTTAAAAATGCACCCTGGCACACCCTGATAGTAGATGAGAGCCAGACATGACAGGACACAAAATGCTCGTCATATATTTCAAATTCAGGGAGGAAAATGATGTCATCTATAAAACTGTGTTTAATAAGCCATGAAACTTTCAATGATCCCAGGTGTGATACTGGGGTGTGGCCACAGCGAGCACTTGTGATGTTGCTCACAGTGGGCCTCAGTGTGCTCAGGGAGGTTGTCTGTATGCCCAGACAGAGGAAAAATTACAGGGAACATTGGTTGGCACCCATCTCAGCCAACTCTGGGCGAGGCCGGGTTATACCCTGGACAGCCCGCCAGGCCATTACAGGGCCAACACTCACACAACCATTCATACTCATTCTCACACCTAGGGGCGATTTGGAACAGGCAGATTTTTGGACTGTGGGAGGAAACCAGAGCACCCCGAGAAAACCCACACAAGCACGCAAAGAACATGCAAACATGCACCGGAAACACCCGAGCTGGGAATTGAATCCAGACCTTCTTGCTGTGAGGCGGACGTTCTAATTACTACATCACTGTGCCGCCTGAGAATAAATTAACACACTTTAATGGAACAAATATTAACTAGTAAATGTCAATCAGTGCTTCTTATGGTGTTTATTCTGGCAGAGAAGGCTTTGCTGGCCCTGATTGCTTGCCATTGTCTTATTTTACCCTTTCTGGGACCGAAGCCGTTCACAATGTCCCTCCATCGGTCTCTAACTTGGGCCGGTCTTTTCAGCTGTCTCCATGTGTGGCTCAACTTCTCGATCACGTCGCTTCGATCACTGTTCTTCAGCCGGACTCTTTAATGGAAAATACTAGAAAAAAAACCAACGGACCGTCACAGTTTGTCTTGCTCAGTCGACGATTCAGCGGCATACACCTCACCTACAGTGCATCATTATACAATGCAAACCAAGTTCTTTTAAAATCTTTGTGCTTGAGGACCTGGTAATGAGTCGTCTCAGATCCTACTGAGACGCTGATGAAGAGTTTTATTAAATTCAGGTCAATTAGAAGGCAAATCAGTTCAATCCGCAGATTAATGGCTGAAGTGCAGAGCTGGTTTAATCATAAGGCCAATACATTCTGTAACTCCGAGTTATCAAGGTCTCCGTGTTCTCCAATTACAGCTTGAGAGTTTTCACAACTTACACTCCATTGTGACCTTTTTCTGAAGGAATAACTTTTTGATCTATTATATGTTATCCAGTAAGAAGCAGCCACTTTAGGCCCCCGAGTGGCGCATCAACAAGGTGTGTGACTATTAACCCAGAGATTGCAAGTTCAAATCCAGGTTAATGCCGCAGCCACCTGTGACTGGAAGTCTACGGGAGCCAATTGGCCGAACTCTCTCAGGTGGGAGGGATGGTCCCCTCTCACTTCCCTGTCACTCACAGCATTCACCAGCCAATCACAGGCAACTGTGAGCTCATTCGTACTAGGGGGCGGATCATGCTTTTCCTCTGAATGTGTAAGACTGTCCCCCAAATTCGAAAAGAGGCGGGTTTCTAGCAATGAATGTCACAAGGAGGTCATTTGAATGTACTTGATGAGTGGGAATTGGATACGACTTAATTAAAAGAAAATGGCGGGGGGGTTTCGTACATTTTCTGTAACCACTCAATCCTAATCAGGGTTGCAGGGAGGCTGGCGCCCTTCCCAGCCGACTCTGGGCAAGGGCAGAGTATACCCTGGACAGCTCGCCAGGCCATTGCAGGGCAGAAACACGCTAACGGCTATGCAGCTCCTCTTGTCAAAAGTCAGCAATGGTTCTTTTACATGAACCTCCCACCACAGACAGTGAGAGACATGGCTGGCCTTTGATAACCCAGTTAGTGCACTGGGGGGACAGCAGTGACAACCCATGGAGAGTTGGGCTTGAACCCACAACCTTAGAGATCAGTGATCCAGCACCTTTACCACAAGGCCACCACTGCCCGGGGTGGGGTTTCCAAGAAAGAAAAAAAAAAAAAAAAAAAAAAAAAAAGGAAGTGTCCACTTTATAAAAGTGTTCCAGGCTTCAGTTTTTTATCACAGCAGAACTTTAAAATAAAAAAAAACAACAATAACAACAACAACAACAACAACAGAAAACGGTTTCTTGACAAATCCTCTTCCACGACTTGGGGGCGGGGACTAGGGGTCTGGTGTCTGGGCTGATAAACAATCAAAATAAAGATGGAGCCTCCATAGTAAATGGATATGAGGAAGTTTTACATGTCAGACGGAAGCAATTTAATATTTCCTCGCTGAGATTTGAGTGTTGCGTGAGAGTTTATTTAAGTACGTGAGCGGTATGGTTTAGGATATTCATCATTGGTCTCATGTTGTGCTTCCAAAACCGCAATTATACACATTTAATTTAGAACAAAACATTATATGAGAGACCAAAATCACCAGAAAGCACCAGAAACCTGTATTTCAGAAAAGAATAAGAAGCTCAACTACATAGCAATCTATTCAACCGGCGAATACTGTGAATGTCTTGAGAGGTTCTGTTTTCTTTTTTCTTTTTAACCTTTTCATACAGTTTCAGTCAAAATTCTGCCAGGCAGTGCCTTTGATTTAGAAATAATACATTCAAGTATGTAAGTATCTTTAGAGTTTGTTATTTTGGAGAAATTCAGGCAGCCGTCACTTTAAATTTGAGCAAATAATAATAATAATTAAAGAATCAGATTTTTTTTAATGATTTTTTTAACGATTTTTTTTAAACGAAGAATCATCCAGGGTATGCTTTTTCAAAAATTGTTTAAACACAAACACTTTCCTTGAAACCTGAAAAAAAATGTCCTCTCATAGAAAAATGCTGTGAAATGTAACATGATGTAAAGCAGTGATTTTTAAATAAACAGGAAATAGAACAATATGTAAATAAGAAGACAATGAGCTCTACGGTTAGTCGAAGCAAACTGGATCATATTACAAGAAAAAACATTTGGTTTTGTTTCCTAAAGTAAAATGGCTGACCTTGTTTATTATCTATTTTTTATTTATTATTTATTTTATTTTTATTCGGTAATTCATTTTTCATTTATCACACCGCTGTTTAACTGCTCGGTTCTGATTGGCCAATCAGAGTATTCGGCTGTTTGATATTTCTTTCGAATGCACCGCACTGCTGTTCAGCACTCACATACTTTAATGAATTTGCTGTCGGTGGGTAATTGGTGGAGTTAATAAGGGAGTTGAGATGGACTTGCAACACTGACACCACTGATCTCATGTCAGCTGATCATCAACACAGATACTTATTTAATCATGGATGGAAGAAACAGTTGCTTAATAGATAATTTGCTCAGAAATATCAATTAGTGTTTTGAATTAGTTGAATTACATTCCTAGTTCTCTACTCAGCCAAATTAAAAGTCTCACACTCTCAGATTTTCATGAAGCGCATTTATCACAACACACAATCTCCATGACGTTGTTCCGGTCGAGGCTCAGCAACATTAATGTGGCAATAAAATGAAGCAGCTGATGATCTGAATGTTCTGAATGTGCAGGTGATCACATCAATGCACTTTTTCTTCCCTGATGGCTCGGATATAAAACGGGGGCTTGAATAATGAAAAGTGGTTCAGGGAGCATCATGAATCATTTCCACATATGTATTGGCACCCCAGAGTCCTGACCTTAACCCTATTGTAAGTGTTCGGGATGTGCTGGAGAAGACTTTGTGGAGGGGTTCAGTTTTTCCCTCATCAATTCAGGACATCGGTGATAAACGAACCCGACACTGGATGGAAATAAATGTGATGGTGATTAAGCTTGTTGAAACAATAGCATCACGGCTCTCGAAGAAAATATGGTACGATATGTATCAGGTTTTACCAAAGCTCCACGTCATGGCAGTAAATGAAATCATAGCCAGTCAGCCAAGGCGTGTTCGGTATCTCAGGATTGTGTGTTTTCTCCTGGTTACATAATTTCCTGATAGACCTGGGGGATATATATATATATATATATATATATCAATATCAATAAATTATGTTTCTCGTGATATCATCATTCATGCCTTCAGCCAACGGAATATCATAATGCCATGGTTTTTACCTCCAGGAATGTGTCACTGAAAAGGCTGTATAATGTAGTGATCAATAAATATCAACAATATTCAGTGGTACCTCGACTTACGAGTGTCTTTTATAACGAATTTCCCATGAGACGAGCTTCGATCCCACCAAAATTCTGCTCCATTAAACGAGACAAATTTTGATTTACAAGCTCTGTTGGGGAAATGGCTTTTCTGGGCCGATGAACCTCGTATTCTTCCGCGATATTCCGCCGCGCTCTGAGAACACCTTGTGTAGTGCTTCTGAATTATTTTTTGTAATGTCCCTTATAGGAAGGGGAACCCCACCACCCTCACATGACTATAAATAGGGTTTACTGCACTTCATCTTGTTTGCTCGGTGCTTTTTCCCTACACCATAGCGCGACAATGAGAGTGCCACTGCCAACTACTGGAGTTGATGCACAATTACACTTAATTCTAGTACAGTATGGCAAAAAAGAATGTTCCCCAGGGTCATACACACCCTCCTGGAATCACACCACGCCCCCCTTGGGGGGGGCACCCCACTATTTGAGAAGCTCTGGCCGTGTGGGAGCTCACCACGAGCCTTTCCTCGCTGGCATTCGTAGCATGCACATGCACAAAATTCTCCTCCTTCTCTGTAACGAACCACCTCATGCCTGCCCACGTGACATTTTCGCCGCAGTCAATGATTGGAAGGGTTAGTTTACTTATTGCAGGGGTGTTCAATCCTGCTCCTGGAGATCTACCTTCCAGATGACTTCATTTCCAACCCTAATGTGGCCCATGTGACATGTAACACCCAGTCAGATCTTCATGAGGTGATTGGATGGTTAGGTGGGCGTGATTAGGGTTGGAGCGAATGTCTTCTGGAAGGTAGATCTCCAGGAGCAGGATTGAGCACCCCTGACTTATTGTTTATTCTTGTTTTATTATTATTTATTATTAATGTGTTAACCACTGCACCACTGTTCCGCGCACAAATAAGAAAGTAATTTCTTTTATTTATTTTTTAGTCCACTGTTAAGTCGTCCTTCATCGTGCATCTCTGTTTGGTCTGCACATGGCCATCATGATCTGTGCGACTTTGCATTACATATGCAAATTAGCTTGTGATCTCATCTGGAGACTTCCAGTGATTTTTTTTTATATTTATTTACATATTTATTTATTTATTTAAGGACATCTTGGCTCCTTGAACTGAGTTGGCTGTGTGTATGTGGATTTACACTCGATTAACAGTATTAAAGAACAATAAAACAGGAAATTGCACATTATAGACTCTCGAATCCTAAATAACTGCTCAAACTAAACGTTAAGCAGCAGAACACAAGGCAAAATTATGGTCTGTAATAAAGCACGAGTGTTTGTAGTCGCAGTGAAATAACGATGTGTGCTTAAATTCTTTTTTTCTCTCTTTCTGTGTGTGTGTGTGTGTGTGTGTGTGTGTGTGTGTGTGTGTGTGCGTGTTTGTGTTTGTTTAGCTGTGTCCGGTGCGGAGGATGTGGCTCTCTACGTGGGCATTGTTGCCGTGGCACTGTGTCTCGCTCTGCTCCTGGTGGTCCTGGTCCTCGTGTATCGGAGGAAGAAAGAAGGACTGGATGCGGATGTAGCCGATTCATCCATCCTCACAACCGGATTCCAGCCCGTGGGCATCAAACCTGCCATGCCAGGTGTGTGGGCACCGGACCGGGCGCAGCGCTGCAGTATGATATCCTTCCTCTCTTTTTACTTCCTCTGTGTTTTTGTCTGGCTCACGAGCCTTTCAACCTGTGTGGGTTTATCATTCGTCTCTTCCCACTCACTCGTTATTCCATGTCACATGACCATGATCCATCTTCCACATTAAATTTACTCAAATATTATTTTTACCGGCACCTTCAGGTGTGGGTGTGAGGTTCATGTAAAACAACTATTGCTTACTTTTGACAAGTGTAGCTGCATAGCCATCAGTGTGTTTCTGCCCTGCGATGCTGAGCTGTCCAGGGTGTACTCTGCCCTTGCCCAGAGTTGGCTGAGATGGGCACCAGCCTCCCCATGACCTTAATTAGGATTAAGTAGTTCAGATAATGAATGAATGATCTCCAGGTTTGTGTCTGTATTTTTATTTGGGTCTCACTCGTTTTATATGACCTTTTAAGATGGTGTTTTTACACCACCATGTGATGCCAGACATGTAACGAAAACATAAATTTAGATACCTAGTTATATCGCTAGCTAGCTAACGGTATTATTGGTGGCAGGAAACTTCGCAAAAGAGAGCAATGTCGTTATCATCGCTCACTTCCTCGCTCAGTCATTTGCCAAGCCATGTAATCCTATTAGGGTCGCAGGGAGGTGTTTAAGCCTACCTCAGTCAATATAGGGCAATGGCAGGGCACTCCCTGCACACACACACACACACACACACACACACACACACACACCTCGGGTCAATTTGTAAAATCCAATCTGCTGAATGAGCATGTCTTTAGACTGTGGGAGGAAACCAGAGTACCCGGAGGAAACCCAGACAAGCAGAAGTGAGAAAATGCAAACCTCACACAAAACCACCTGAGCCCACTAATCAAACCCAGGACCTTCTTGTTCTGATGCAGAGACCACACCTCACACCTCAAAACCACCGTACAACCCTCACTATTATTTATACAATGGTAGCTTGACTTACGAAATTAATCCGTTCTGAGGGCAAGTTCGTAAGTCAAAATGTTTGTTAGATAAAACAGAGATTCCCATTGGAAATAACAGAAAACCAATTAATCCGTTCCAACCCCCTCCCAAACTCATATAACCTGCCACGAAAACGTATATTTGACCTAATATATTAAAGATAAACGTGTAAAAACAATAAATATTTCATAATAATAATAATAATAATACATGTACATTAACATTAATAATAATTAATAATAAATTATAATAAAACAAGAATAAACATATAAGTCAACTAACCCTTCCGATCATCGACTGCGGCGAAGATGTCACGTGGGCAGGCAGGAGGTGGTGTGTAATAGAGGAGGAGGAGAATTTTGTGCATATGCACGCTAAGAATGCCAGCGAGGAAAAGCTCGTGGTGAGCTCCCACAAGGCCAGAGCTTCTCAAATAGTGGGGAACGCCCCCAACGGGGACATGATGTGATGCTGGGGTGGCGCATATGACCCTGGGGAACATGCTTTTTTGCCATACTGTACTAGAATTAAGTGTAATTGCGCATCTTGTACAGTAGTTGTCAGTGGCGCTCTCACTGTGTTCCCTATGGTGTAGGGAAAAAGCACCGAGCAAACGATATGAAGTGCAGTAAACACTACAGTAGTTGTGCGTGGGGCACTGAGGGAACATGTTTTTTTTTCCTTCCTAAAGGGGGCATCACAGAAAATAATTGAGAAGCACTGCACAAGGTGTTCTCGGAGCACGGAGGAATACATGCAGAAGAATACGAGGCTAATCGGCCCAGAAAAGCCATTTCCCCATCAGAGCTCATTAATCAAAATTTTGCTGGTTGGATCAGGGGGATTTTTGGTAAGATCGAAGCTCGTATCATGAAAAATTCCTTATAAAAGACACTCGAAAGTCAATGTACCACTGTATAAATGTCTATTTTGTAATGTACAAATGGCCTTCAGTTTATTTATGATAATTATAACAGAAATAAAATACTGTGCTGAAATAAAAACCTTTACGAAACAGCACCTAGTAATGTTGCTCGCTACAGTAGTTGCGTTAGATAGCGCTGGCTGGCTGCACTTCATCAATATAATCACCTGGCCAGTCCCAGTACGCTATTCAGTACGTTATTCGCTGTGATAGTGATTGACAGCTTGCGTGCGAGTCCAACAGCGAGCACCTTAAGCATCATTCCTCCAGGGTATTTTCCATCTGAGCGCACTAAGACGCTGTGCGCTTCCCACCCTGATCTTAACGTCATGTCCTCCCTGCTGATTTTCCCTTTAATCTGACGGCAGAGAAATGAAAATGGCTGCAGAGTAGAAAACAGAGCTCTGTTCCAGATATGCTTAAATGAGCCGGCTATTTTCTGAAACCCTCCCGCTAAGCTGGCCTGAAAAAGCCGCGTGACTGCAGCGGAGCTCACTGAGCAGGAGCGGCATCGGTTTATCCACCAGCCACTTCTTATCAGGGTGAAAGAGTGTGTGTGGATCCCATCTGTCTGTCTGTCTCCGTGTGTGTGTGTCTCTGTGTGTGTGTGTGTGTGTGTGTGTGTGTGTGTGTGTGTGTGTGTGTGTGTGTGTGTGTGTGTGTGTGTGTGTGCACGCGCGGGCATGTGTGTGTTCACATCGATCTCCATTTGATTGAAAGCATTTCCTGAACCAGTGTCTTTCCTTGACCTGCCAACCACAAAGATGACATTCCGCTGCGTACCGAAAAGGAAAAATGTAATACAGAACATAAGTCATGTGATCGTTACGGTTTAGCGTGTTATTTCCCTACTATAGATGCTGAATTACTGTTAAACATAATTTGCTGTTAGATTTGAACCTTTTATTCAAAATCTGATAGTGATGTTTTTGCGAATACATTTTAGCCAGATTCTTGTCGAAAGCTCGCGATAAACCTCGAACACACGGTAGGCTAATAGACACTGATGTTTTCTCTAAACATTCTCGCCAACAGCGCAACAGTCAAAATATTCCCACTGTGTGAGGTAAGGAAAGGGGTGGAGCTTCATTTGATTTAGTTCACATGGAAGTCATTCGTTCATTTTCTACATCGCTTAATCCTAATTAGGGTCGCAGACAGGCTGGTGCCCATCTTAGCCGATTCTGGGCGAGGGCAGAGTACATCCTGGACAGCTCGCTAGGCCATCGCGGGGCAGAATCACGCTGACGGCTTTGCAGCTACTCGTGTCGAAAGTCAGCAATGGTTCTTTTACATGAAACTCTCACCACAGACAGTGAGAGACACACCCGGCCTTTGATCGCCCAGTTAGTGCACTGGGGGGACACCCAGCCTTTATCTTGAGTCGGCTGAGGTAAGCTCTGGCTTCCCTGCGACTATAGCAGGATAAAGTAGTTTAGCAAGTCACTGAATAAATGGAAAACACTTCTGGTGTATTTTAGAGTAGCAGCATTCAACACAAAATGTGTAAAAAGGTTGGCAGGTCTGCCGTTGCACCTTCTCGGATTTTCTCACTTGCACTTCCTGTGTTTCTCTTTCCCGCTCATCTTCCTCCAGAAAATTCACACCTGCTCACGATCCAGCCAGATCTGACCACGCCCGGTTACCAGGGCTCTTTACGTACACGTCACGACCCGACTCCGAAATTCTCACTGAGCGACGGGCCGCTGCTGGAGCCTCTGGCGAACGGATCACACACCATGGCCAACGGCAAAGTAAGCGGCGACAGCGGACACCTCACCAGCCGCCTCACCGCCCAGACCTACTTCAAGACTCTGCCGCGGGACCCCGTCCACACCTCCTACGGCACGTTCAACTTCCTGGGCGGACGTCTCACCATCCCCAATACGGGTTAGTCACATGATGCCTAGTTTACTTCCCTGTATTCACACACTGTCGCTTTCTGACTCGATATCACACAGCTCTCGTTCACACACGCTCTCACACCTTGTGTTTAATACATGACGGAATGACGCCCACACAGTAGTTGAGGGAGAAAATGGACCTGTCCTTTCTGGACTCTCAAGAACCTGTTTGATCTTAGGTTTCTGTGCTGGGTTTTTTGTTGGGGTTTTTTTTTTTTTTTGGTATTTGGTTCTGATGTG
>CM045740.1:6825812-6860812 GCA_024760905.1 Plotosus lineatus
TCCATCCCTCCATCCACATCCCTCCATCCACCATCCCTCCATTCTGACATTCCTCCATCCCTCCATCTGTCCATTCCTCTATCTCTCTGTTACTCCACCCTGCCATCCTTCTGGTGTACACATGGGGGCTCTATGTTAATTTTTGGAAAATTTGCTATCTTCGAAAAAGAAAAACGTAGGAACATGTTTCAAGGAGAAAGTTATATAGAAAACAGGAGGTGTATAATAGTCGGGTCATGTGATGTCGTCATTAATGGCGTGACATAAATAAAGAACTCATAATATTGTGTTATTGAAATGTTCTCTAAAGCTGCAGGTTCCAGATGGTGGACTTTGCATGTGCGGACTCAGACTGTGTGTTTGGTTCCCTCATTTTTATTTCCTTCGATAAACAAATCCAATAAAACAAATTTAAAAATGAATTAATCTCGATATACGTGGGACACGCGGATGGGCTTCGAGAGTTCACGCCAAAAACTTGTCCAGTACTAAATCATACAGCAGCTCCACGTTAATGTGCCACTCCCGTCTATATATTATCGTTTGTAGTTGTGTCTTATTGTTGGTTTCAGTGTATGTTGTGCTAATGTTATTAATTCTGGCGGTGCAGATTTCGTAAAGGGAAACGGTCACGACGCTGGTGTGCGAAATGGTAATTGGCTCGTATATCGATGTATGGACTGGTAATCAGTGTATGTTTTTGTAGAGACTGGTAATTAGTCCCTATGTTGGTGTCCTGTGTGGTAATTGGCTCCTGTATTGACGTATAGAGCCATTGTTAGTTTTTTTTTTTGTCGACAAGGGTAATTATTTCAGAAGATGGTGTCGTGAATGGTAATTGGTTGGTACTTTGGTGTGGTGACTGGGATTGGTGTGCCGGGACACAATTTGCTGGGAATTGGTTTTGGTTCTGTGATATATCTGTTCCATCTGAGAGTTCATTCGTGGCTACATTGCTGTACGGAGTCGTAATCAGTTGGTACGTTAGAATAAAAAGTGGTAATTGACTGAGGTGTTAATATCGAGTAGTAATGTATTGATTGGTATAATAAGCGGCTATTTATTTCATTATTCGGTAGCTGACGGCTTGGTCTTTTGGTGCATTTCATATTTCTGAGTAATGCATGTTCATGTTGATTGGTCAGCATGTTCAAGTAGTGATCGATAAATTGTAGGCGGAAGGAGTCGCAGTCGATTGGCAGGCTGGGTGGTACTCGGAGCATAGCATTGAAAGGTTGGTATAATTTATTAGCAATGATTGGTTGCTACTTGGGAGGGGTGAGTGATGGCTGGTTCAGCGGTTGGATGGATGGTTGATGGGTGATGTCAGTGTAATGATTGGTTGCTGAGTTGATGTAATTACAGGGTGCTATGTTGTGGTTGTAGGAAAGCATCAGTTGGGAAGTTGGTGCTGAATATGTTTGACATTTGTGCGGTGAATGGGGACTGTTGGATGTTAGTACGTTGATTGATGATTGGTTGCTGTGATGGTAGAATGAGTAATGATTGGGTGGTGTGATGGGACCGAGGTCCGTTATTGGTCAGCTGGTATATGATCAATGCCTGGTTTGTGTATGCTGATGTAATCAGTAATAACAGTATTATAATCATGTGCTGTGGTGGGAATTGCGCCTTGGCTGATTTGATGATGTAGCGTCTGGTAAGCGTTGCTATTTCTTGTGTGATGACAGATAATAGGTCATGTTTCTCCTTGCTTTGTTCTCCAATTTTTATTTTTATTTTTTTGCCATCCAGCTGCTTCTGTCTGTATTTCTTTTGGCGCTTTTCCTTTTCCCGTTTTTACTCACGAACGGATCAAGAATAATCAGGCTCTAATGCCAACGCTGGCTCCCTAGAGAAGTGCGTTTGAGTCGCCTTTAAGATTTCATTTGCATGGTTAATTAGTAAATGAAAAAGAGAAGAAGCATGGCTGCCGTCCTGAGCTCACCACGAGAGACAGGAGCGTAGTAATCACCACTCCAACCTCCCGCAGCTCGCCAGAGCGGGAATAAAAAAGAAAAGAGATTGCGTACGACACGGAGTGAGGACATTCGGAGAAGTCGTGCGACGGTGGGTGATGGATAAGTGTGGGAAGGTCAGAGAGAGAGTTGGACGGACGGAGAGCCAGATTGGACCGCGTAGAGCTCATCGGATGATGGGCAGAGGAGAACGGAACCTAAATTCTCGGGAACACAAGGTCCTCTGGAGCATCGTGAGAAACTTCAGCAGCGACTGATTTTCAGCCAAATCGCGGCCTCGGCACCCACACTCGTTATGAACTCATTAGGAGCTCGTTATGGCTGATTTTGCGAGACGCAAGCTGTTGATGTGTGATGTGGAGGGTTTTTCGCCGTATAAAATATACCATCATTAAAACTGAGGGGGGGGGAGGGGGAGCGTTAAATAAAAAGGCGTAGCACGAGTAAAAGGGAGTAATAATGGACTACTGCTGCTCATGACCTTGACCATTCCCAGACGCTGTGTGTGTGTGTGTGTGCTTTTTTTTGCTGCTCTTGTCATACACAGATGTCTGTGGTAAGCCACATTAGCCTCATGGGATCCGTAGGGCTGATTCAGAAGTATAGCGATATACTTCAGGTGCTCAGCAAATCTGATGTACGCCAGAGCGAGATCACGGTTTTGTGGCACACAAGTACGCAGCTAACAGGTGTAGAGAGCTCTTTCTTGGAAGCCCCCCACCCCCACCCCCCACCCACAAGGGACTGATTGGCTTCCTGTGCAGTCACAGGCCTTCATTTATTGTGATTGTCTTTGGATTATTATGCTAATCAGCGTGAGTGAGAAGAGCAGGTTGGAGAAATAGCGTAGCATTGAGGTAGCAGATGACGGAATACCTGAGACCCGTATTTATCTCTGGAGACGTGTTAATTATGTTGTGTTAGAGACTGTAATGATTGCTACAGGGTATGGCTGGCATTAACACGCACACACACACACACACACACACACACACACACACACACACACACACACACAGCATAATACCAAATTAACTTCTGCACTGACCAGGGAGTAGGTGTTGTTTTTAAGCTGAACTCTCACTGCCCCGCTCTTCAGATTCATTTCATCCAGAGGCCTGAGGCGCAATTATTTCTGATGTGGAGGATAAAATAAGGAATCGTCCCTCAAACAGGCAGATGGAAGATCCTCCTCTCTCGTGTCATTCAGCCCGACAGCAGGGCAGGAAGGGCAACGTTTCATCTCCCAATTAAACCCGATTAGAAACAGCATAATTGTGTTTGATCGTTAAGTGTCGCCGTGACACCCGGGAGTCGGCGACATTTCAGTTCACAGGCTCTCGATAAGCGGGCGGCCCGACGGGACCAATTAGATCAATATTTAACACGCAGCTCGCTCTTCTCTTCACCGCCACTGCCGAGCCTGCAGACTGCAATAATATGGGAGGTTATGGGTTCAAATCCCTGGGATGCCACAGAGACACTGTTGGGACTGTGTGTGAGAACCTTCATCCCTCGACTGCTTCTATGGAAGTTTTGAGTGGCTTGTGTTGTGACAGCTCAGAGACGGGGTTGTGTTCTTCCTGTCTGTTTTACGATTACATACAAAAAGTGTCAGCAGTCAGATTCTTTTCTGAAATCACATTGTTTTGTTTTGTTTATAAGTGAGTTGACTTGCGTTTAATGTTGTAGAACATCACCGAAAACAAGCTGTGGTTCTCACGAAGCTCGGGGTCGAATCCTTTTTTATTTATCCTTTATTTTAAATGTTTTTAATATATTGTGATTTTTTATTTTTTTTCACTGGTAATTTTCATAAACAAATACTTCCTCCTCTCATGCCTTTAAAGTCTTTACATCTGTAGCTCACCTTCATTTATACTTAGACTGTTCAGACTGGACAGACATTGTCATATCAAAAATAGCCACTAGATGGCGCTGAATTGCATGTCACAGCCACAAAATGGAGTCATGTTACAAATTAGAGCCATGATATGCAGCCATATTACATATTAGGGTCTTTAAATGGCGCTTGTCTGTAGATGGTACTTGTATTACACATCAGAGCTGTGAGATAGAGCTCTATTACATGTCAGAGCCACTAGATGGAGCCCTATTACACATCAGAGCCACGAGATAGAGCTGTATTAGACGTCAAAGCCATTAGATATGGAGCCCTATTATACGTCAGAGCCACTAGATGGAGCTCTATTACACACCAGAGCCACTTCACTTTCGTAAAAGAGTAGCTGCAAAACCGTCAGCGTGTTTCTGTCCCTTGCTAAAAGGGTTGTGACAGGAAGGGCATCCGACGTAAAAACCTCTGCCAAATCAAACGTGCGAATCAGATGATTCGCTGTGGCAACTCCTGAGTAAAAGGGAAAAAGCCGAAAGGAAGACAGACAGCCACTAGAATGAGCTCTATTACACATGAGAGCCACGAGATAGAGCTGTATTACATGTCACAGACACTAGATGGAGCTCTATTACATGTCAGAGCCACTAGAAGGCGCTCTATTACACACTGAGATAGAGCTGTATTACATGTCACAGCCACTAGATGGAGCGCTATTACATGTCAGAGCCACTAGAAGGAGCTCTATTACACATGAGAGCCACGAAATAGAGCTGTATTACATGTCACAGCCACTAGATGGAGCTCTATTACATGCCAGAGCCACTAGAAGGCGCTCTATTACACACGAGAACCACGAGATAGAGCTGCATTACATGTCAGAGTCACTAGATGAAAATGTTGAGGTTCTCTTTGGGAGTAACGAGGATGGATAGGATCAGAAATGAGTACATCAGAGGGACAGCACATGTTAGATGTTTTGGAGACAAAGTCAGAGAGGCTAGATTGAGATGGTTTGGACATGTACAGAGGAGGGATAGTGAGTATATTGGTCGTAGGATGCTGAGGTTGGAACTACCAGGCAAAAGGCCCAGAGGAAGACCAAAGAGAAGATTTATGGATGCGGTGAAGGCGGACATGAAGGTCGTTGGAGTAAGAGTAGAAGATGCAGAGGATAGGGAGAGATGGAGGCAGATCATTTGCTGTGGCGACCCCTGAAGGGAACAGCTGAAAGGAAAAGAAGAAGACATGTCAGAGTCACTAGATGGAGCTGTAGTACACATCAGAGCAACGAGATAGAGCCGTATTACATTTCAGAGCGACTAGATGGAGCTTTATTACATGTCAGAGCCACTAGGTGGCACCCTATTATATAGCAAAGCAATGATATAGCACCATGTTACATGTTAGAGCCACTATATCGAGCGGTAGTACAGCTCGGTGCCTCCGCATAAAGCTGCATTATGCGTCAGAGCTACGACATGGAGCGAATTGTGCATTAAAGCCACAGTGTGTAGCAACTACTTAAAGACAGCTACGCAATCTGGCCATCATGTTTTTAAAAGCAGTTTGCTCACAATTGGAATGAGTTTCAAAAAATGGCATCATTAAGTGCATGTGATGGTTGAGATGAAGGGGGTAGCAAGATTATTATCAGGTTTAAATATGCGTCTCTTCTTCTCTTATAGTGTGAACAGAAACAGGAATTCACTTCAGGCGCTGTGAATCTCTCTCAATATTCCCATCGATGAAAGGGGGCTATTCAGTGATATCCACCTCTCTTTTAGCATCATGCCGATGGATATACGATTGACTTTCAGACCCCAGGACAAAGTGTTTGATGGTTTTATAAAGTTCGATGGTGTATTTGGAGCTCATTTCTTTGTCTATCCGTGTAACTACGCTGATGTGACGTCGCCGTAATTCAGCGAACAGCATGTCTTAGACTACAAATGAGGTTGGGATGATGCTGGCTGAGATTTTTCTTCTTGACTGTTTTGAGTGCTGACTCGGCATAGTGGCTGTACGTACGTGTGTGTGTGTGTGTGTGTGTGTGTGGGTGTGTGTGTGTGTGTGCGTGAGCATGTGTGTGTCTGTGTGTCTGTGTGTGTGTGTCTGTGTGTGTGTGAGCGAGAGAGAGAGAGAGAGAGAGAGCGAGAGAGAGAGCACCCTCCAGTTTGACCTCTGTTTAAAAGCAGCGTATCATTGGGTGGGGGTGGAAAGTGCGGCGTCAGCTCAGTGACGTAAAGTTTAATGTGACACTCGGCTTCATTGAAAGAAGACAGACGGCGGGTGGGAAAAGTGACATGTCGCGGTGTTGCGCTTACTTTTTCATCATGGTTTATCAAGAGTAAAGTGCAATAAGTGTGTGTGTGTGTGTGTGTGTGTGTGTGTGTGTGTGTGTTGCAGCTGACTCTATGCTTACACTCAGAGTTATTAATCAGAGATGAGGGAGACTGTGGAAGACACACTGATGGGCTCAATCCATCAGAGAGAGAGAAGGGGGGGGAGAGAGAGAGAGAGCGGGAGGAAGAAAAAGAGGAAGAGAGAGGGAAAGAGAGAAGGAGAAAGCAATAGAAAGATAACAGGTAGAGAGAGCAAACTTGGGGAGGGGAGAGAGAGAGAGAGAGAGAGAGAGAGAGAGAATGGGGTGAGGGTGGTGTGTGTGAGGGGTGAGAGTGAGACAGAGTGAGAGAGGGGGTGGTGTGTGTGAGAGTGAGAGAGAGAGGTGTGTGTGTGTGTGTGTGTGTGAGAGAGAGAGAGAGAGAGAGAGAGAGAGGCAGGTGTGTGTGTGAGGGGATGCAAGTGAGAGAGTGAGACAGAGTGAGAGAGTGAGACAGCGTGAGAGAGGGTGTGTGTGTGTGTGTGTGTGTGTGTGTGTGTGTGTGTGAGAGAGAGAGAGACAGGTGTGTCTGTGAGGGGGTGAGGGTGAGGGTCAGAGAGTGAGACAGAGTGAGAAAGGGGGTGGTGTGTGTGAGAGTGAGAGATGGGGTGGTGTGAGTGAGAGAGTGTGAGTGAGAGAGATGTGTGTGTGTGTGAGGGAGTGGTGTGTGAGAGAGAGTGAGAGATGGAGTGGTGTGTGTGAGAGTGAGAGAGTGTGAGAGTGAGAGAGATGTGTGTGTGTGTGAGGGGTGGTGTGTGAGAGAGAGTGAGAGATGGAGTGGTGTGTGTGAGAGTGAGAGAGATGGGGGTGTGTGGGGGTGAGAGTGAGAGACAGAGAGAGAGTGTGAGATGGGGTGGTGTGTGAGAGAGAGAGAGAGATGGGTGTGTGAGTTGTGACAGTGAGAGAGAGAGAGAGTGAGAGATGGGGTGGTGTGTGTGAGAGAGAGCGAGATGGGGGTGTGAGGGGGTGAGAGAGAGAGTGAGAGATGGGGTGGTGTGTGTGAAAGTGAGAGAGATGGGGGTGTGAGGGGTTGAGAGTGAGAGAGAGAGTGAGAGATGGGGTGGTGTGTGAGAGAGAGAGAGAGTGAGAGTGAGAGATGGGGTGGTGTGTGTGAGTGGGGGGTGGGGGTGAGATAAATGGAGAAAGACTTTAATAGATGAAGAGAGAGAGAGAATAAGAGCAGCGCCGCTCGAGGGAACACTGAAGTCTATGCAGATACGTCTTTATAATGAACATCTGTGCGTCATCGTTCAAAAAATTCCCGTCTTGCTCGCCGAATTGTTTGTCGAGTTGATGCGACGGCGTCGTTCATCTTCTGAGTCGTTTTATTTTCGCCACCGTGTCTTCAATCTCTTTCAATCACTCTGCAAAAAAATAAATAAAAAGGCTGCGTTTCGAATCTGGAACTCCGAATATGAATCCCGATGTGATTTAATCTCGCTCAGGAATTGCAGGAATTGTGATTAATTCATCGCATCATCACGTCACATGACATCTTTTCATCTGATGTCTGTACCCATGTGCTATTGCTTTGGATTTATTTATTTCACGTGTGGAGCGCTAACGCACAGCGCCAATCTTTACTGCTGAGCAAAAAAAACTCTCACGGACTATAGCAACAGACTCCAGCATCAGATCACAGAATTTACATTCACTTCCTATGTAGTCACTGATCTGATTGGCAGCTCATTTGGTTTGAATCCCAGCAAAATAAATAAATAAATAAATAAATACATGAGTAAAAATGTGCTTAAAGTGAGTTAAACTATAAAATGTTAATCGTGCCAAATATGGTTCCCTTGTCATGAATCAAAAATCTGATTGGCTGCTTGAAGTTTGTTGAAGAGGCTTTTCACAAACACAAAGATACACACACATACACACACACACACATGCACACACACACACACACAAACATGCACACACACACACACACAAACAGACACACACACGCACACAAACACACACTAGTATATACATATACACACACATATACACAAACACACGCACGCACACACACACACACTCATATACACAAACACACACACAAACACACACTCATATACACAAACACACACACGCACATACACACACACACACACACAAATACACACACAAACAGACACACACACATGCACACAAATACACACAAGTATATACACATACACACACATATACACAAACACATGCACACACACACACTCATATACACAAACACACACAAACACACACACTTATATACACAAACACATGCACACACACACTTATATACACAAACACACACACACACTCATATACACAAACACACACACACACACTCATATACACAAACACACACAAACACACACTCATATACACAAACACACACACAAATACACACACAAACAGACACACACACATGCACACAAATACACACAAGTATATACACATACACACACATATACACAAACACATGCACACACACACACTCATATACACAAACACACACAAACACACACACTCATATACACAAACACATGCACACACACACACACACTTATATACACAAACACACACACACTCATACACAAACACACACACACACACACACACACACACACTCATATACACAAACACACACACACACTCATATACACAAACACACACAAACACACACTCATATACACAAACACACACACACACACACATGCACACACACACAAATACACACACAAACAGACATACACATGCACACAAATACACACAAACACACACTAGTATATACACATACACACACATATACACAAACACATGCACACACACACACACACAAACACACACACACACACACACACACACACACATGTATTCCAACATTATTATTACTAGAGCTGAGTGTTGCCTAGATTTTTTGGATTGCGATTTCTAGCGTGTATTTCTCGCATGTATTGCGATATGTATTGTGATATACTGCAAGAAAAAATTTTAATTAAAAATGAGCGTGTTCCTGACGGTGTTTATTCTTTATTTCAAAAAGAGAATTCAACATTAAAGCGTTGTTTTGTCTCCTGGTACATTCTGGGGATGATTGTTTCAGAAAACATCTTCCTATCAGGAATGGTGCGGTTTCTATCCAGAGTTGATACCGAATCTCTGAATTCTGGCGAGTTCACGACAGAGAAAGGACGTGAATCCTTCGTGATGAATCTCGCGGTTTTGACCGTAATTTCTTGTGCACGTGGTGAACTTTTCTTGTAACTTCCCCCAAACCAGCCGGTGAGGTGAAATGTTTTCGTTGAGGAAACACTCGGACTTTGTCTAGACGACTCAGATTCGGTTTCACGAGTTTCAGTTTGTGACACGCATGTGGTTTGACGAAAAAGTTCCACGTGGTGTCGCCGCATATGAGCGATCAGGTTCGATGTACTCCCTGAAAATTTAATGTCACCTTTGCATGTTTTGCACACAGATTTTGCTTCATCGACGGTTCCATCCACCGCTGTAGCGGGAAAAAAAAATAAGTGGGGAAACTATGAGGCTGTTTCGGCACCCGCACGAGACCATAGGCCCGAGGTGCGCGGAGCGCAGGGGGAGGAGTCTGGGAGGGTGTGGGAGGGTGGAGATGCCATTTGGCGACCATATGCAGCATGTCATATGAAATATATAGAATAGAAACTGTAGATAAAATGTATTGTACAGTATACATGTAGCTGTTGCCATGTGTCTGAGAGCAACAGCTTTATATACTGACGACAAACTAAAAATATAAAATGTAAAGAAACAGAAAATAATTTGAAATACTAACAGCTTTTAATTACATTATACACAAAGATATAAAATTATTGTAAAATAACAGAAGTGTAGCTTTACTACACCACACCATGCATACATGGTCCAGGCCTAACTTGAACTTTTCAGTCTGCACTCAACTGGCTGTAGAAATACCTGCTGATGATCTCACAGACCTGAAACATACACAATTTAATATTAATAAAAATAACATGAAATAAAGAAGTACAACCACAAGATGTACATGTAGCACTATTATACTGAGTTATGTATTGATTAATGTTTCTCTCAATAAAATTATGTACATTTGTGTTGAATAAATTTAATATTTAATAAGCTATTGACATTCAGAAAATGCAAAACTATTAATTCTTTAAAACTTTAAAAACTCTAAGCATCAGAAAAAAATATACTTCTGAAAATGTAACGTTTTAACCTTTGGTGAAGTGCAGAACTGCATATTGAGCAAAATAAGCAATTTAAATATATTAAATACACATAAACATTCGAATGGTGTAAGTGCATCTAGTGCGTTTATTAGCATATTGTGAAGCCTTAATCATTAATGTACGCATATTAAATTTTTAAGGCGGGATTAAAGGTGGAGCATCATCCGCGCATGCGCAGAACTGTATCATGCACGACGAGTCCTCGTCAGGCCTACGAAACAATGAACACTAGGTTGATATATTTATATAGAACAATATTAACATCACATGCATATACAGTATATTAATGCCATCGCAGCGATGCCCATAGGTCTGCTGGGCACGTGCCGCATGTATCACACTTACAGTGACACTGACGGCACAGGAAAGTCCGTCGAACTTTAGAACTTTACAATAATAACATACAATATCGTTTATCATATAAATCACATTAATATCATCATTATGCTGGAGAGAAGTGGAATGTAATTTACCAGACCATTGTAGAGCCCCTCCCCAATAAAACCATTTATGACGTGTTGGCCACCATTCATCCTTGATTATAATAAGAGTAAGTAATAGGACCATGTGACCCGAGGAATGCTAAAACCGGGACCGATTTGGAGCATGTTGAGCCTGAGGCGGAGCCCGCAAGTTGTGTGACATCATTATTTTCAGAGTCGACAGTTATTGCGGTGTTAAGAAATTTTTTTTTTTAAAACATTCATGGTTAATGCGGCTTGTTGGAGATCAGGTTCATGGGACCGCTTCCCTCTTTTGCTCATTTTTAAATAAATGTTTAAGCAAAAATCTACATACAATAGGTCAGTAAATTTCTGAGCAATTAGCAACATGAACCGGGGTTTTGTTTCTAGCGGGAATTTCCATATCCTGTATAAAAACAAATTCTATTGGCTCTGACAATCCGCACTGCCCAATCACGGCATAGCTGTTATTATACCGGGCTCTCCACACACTGAATGACTGTAGATAAGAAGACGGAAACACGATTGTGTCAGGATTACATGCCGGGACCTCTGTGGTCGCCTTTTTTTTTTTCAACGAAAGCATTACTTTCAGTTCAATTAGCGGGAATAGACGAAGTTTTTTTACTGTTCCGAAGTTTTCTGAATGCATGTCAAAAAAACGGTTTTGCTTCAGAGTATCGCAATACATATTGTTTGCATGTTAGAACTGCTTTAAACTTATGAACTGGTTTTATTGTGCAGCCCAAATTATTACAAGCATTGAAAATGTACATTGTGCACAAATAGTGCTGTACTGTGAATATTCATATTATTTTTCACATTATTTATTAAACACCGGACGTATTTATTTTATTTATTCTGCTCTGCTTTATGTCCAGTCGAGCACATCTGTAAAGACGCCCATTCGCTTGACGTGTATATTAAATAAATATAACATACAGTGATATGTCTTGAAAATTAAATTAAATTGGCGACAGTGTCCTTCAGAAACCGTTTCAGAATCAGAATCAGAATCAGAACACCTTACTGATTCCGGAGGAAATTGTGTCCATTTACTTTCTCTTGTGCGTGAGTGTCATTGACCACTGTACCAGGATATTAAGAGACATCGCCATCTTGAGGCGATCGAGAGTGCAGAACACTTAATCTCATAATGTTCCACGTCTTCCACATCAGTGTCGTATTGCCCAGTAATCGCACTTGAGCACCAGCATTCCTCGGGTCACATGGTCCTATTACTTACTCTTATTATAATCAAGGATGAATGGTGGCCAACACGTCATAAATGGTTTTATTGGGGAGGGGCTCTACAATGGTCTGGCAAGCTGTTGAGGGTGTACCCAGCTTCACCCAGAGTCTGCTGCAGTCAAGGCCAGCCTACCTGCCACTCTAATTAGGTTTAAGTGGCTTAGAAAATGAATGAGTGCGTATGCTAGGGCTGTATGGCGGTGCAGTGGTTAGCATGTTCACTTTCCAGCATGAAGGTCCTGGGTCTAACACGCTCAGAGGGAAAGCTCTATCCACCGCATCGTACAAATGAGCCTGATGATGCCCATGATTGGCTGGTGATCACTGTGAGTGACAGTGAAGAGAGCAGATGCCGTCCCTCCCTCCCGTGAGATCTCGGCCA
The DNA here is from genome assembly GCA_024760905.1 of Plotosus lineatus. Classification (NCBI taxonomy): domain Eukaryota; kingdom Metazoa; phylum Chordata; class Actinopteri; order Siluriformes; family Plotosidae; genus Plotosus; species Plotosus lineatus. The sequence goes on from CM045740.1 coordinate 6,838,344, forward strand.
ATTAGTTCACATGGACTCCCGGCCACGGACGGCTGTGACATTAAGAGGATTCGAACGTGTCGCGGCTGTCTGTGTGGCGTCCGCATGTTCTTCTCATGCATGCAAAGGTTTTCTCCGGGTACCCCAGTTTCCTACCACAATCCAAAAAAAATTGTACAGTAGGCTAACTGGTTACTTTTAATTGCCCCTAGGTGTGAGAGTGGGTGTGAATAGTGTAAATGTTGGGCCTGCGATGGCCTGGCAAGTTGTTCTGAGTGTATCACCCCTTCACCCAGTGTTGGCTGAGATCGGCTTTAGCCTCTCCGCGACCCCTTGAGGATTAAGCGGTTCAGCAAATGGAAACGGGTGGATGCATATTCTGGATTTAGGGGATTCTGATTCTCTCGTAAAAAATTGTAGCTATTCCGAGTCAATTGACGGCGAATAATCCGCAGAGTTTGATGTTTAATCTCCGTGCCGTTACTTCTGATCGGTAAAGATTAGCGCCCGCGGAAGATAAGAATTATTAATTGCCGATGAGAAGATTCCGTTCTGGTTCGGGTGTAATACAGCTCTAACTTCAGGAGAAAAAGTTGGACGGCGAGCTGCCCAGGATTGGTCAGACGAATCAGTTCTGAACGTGTTGGAGTTGATGAAGCTGTCCGACAGCGTTTTCGTTCAAAACCGCTTTTCAACCTCCTTCTTTTTTTTTCCTCCCGCTGAGAACAGTTTGTCGTCGAAAAGTTAGCGCAGCAGCTAACCTCCTTCTGTCACAGGCAGACAGGAAAGATTAACTATACAAGAGTGTCGTCTATTCCCAGATGGACCGAGTCTATCAGACGCTTCAGCGAGTGAGCCGAAGCAACCGGACAGACGAGGCTGAAGAGCCGCGCGTCCGGGCCTCCGATAATCCAGTTATCTGTCTCTCTGAAGCTTAACACACTTCTGACCTCAAGGCAGAAAAAAAAACGCTAAGCTGTTTCTCCATCCTTTCCCACTCGCTCTCTCTCGTGCGTTTTCTCCCAGTTTCCATCGCCACTCTCCACCCTCTCCACTCATATCTCGCTCTTTCATATCTCGTTTCTTAATTTTAAAAAAATATATATGTAAAGAAGACGCACACACGGTGCCCTTTTTTGCCCCCACTCCAATAACCGTAGTCTTCTGTCGCCACGTGACATTTTCTCTCAGACAGGGCGCGTTTTCCTTCGTGATGAACCTGTCGGATGAATCCGTCTTCCTCGGCATCTGCTGCGTAAGTAAATGAGAAATATTTTCTGATCTACCAAGGAAGGTGTCAAACACTCAACTCAATAAAGTTTTAGGGAGTTCTTCTCGCTACCCCCCACCCCACCACCACCACCACCACCACCACCACCCATCCCTGCAGTAAATGTGCCGCCACACAAAGCAATTTATTAAGAAGACAATGAGGCGTACAGGAGGCCATTACTCTCTCTGTCGAAGGCACATGTGGAAAGCAAACACACAAACAGAGAGCGCATATTTTTTATGTTTGGGGTGTGATGTTGTAAAAACTTCACGCTGAGACTGACAGATTTACGCACGCTTGTTAATCTAAAGCTCTCGGGACGCTGTCAGGTCGTCCGCATTGGTATTCAATTCGTCAGGACCTCATAATGGGATAATTGGCAGGTTCTCGACTCGATCTGCTGATGGGTCAGAATCTGGATCAAAGTCCAGGAGCCATCATTTGCAATGCTAATTTCCACCCGGAGAATAATTGTGCTTTGACGGGGACGGCGCGAGAACGAGGCGCTTTGGAGATGCTCTGCAGAGGCTTTTGTGTGAGTAAAATCCACACAGTGAGAACTTATACAGCCGCCCCCCGGATTCATACGGCCTCCGTTATCGACCGACGCAACCGCCGACAACCAGAGAGATAACCTCTGACCTTCGGTCCCCGGCACGTCCTTACGGCCACAAGAACGCGAGTGCAGCTTGAAAGACAGCACTAAGCCGCGGCTTTGACATTAAACGGCCGGTTCACAAGTGTCTCTATGAAGGGACTCGTTTAAATTTGTTCTCGTTATGTCCTCATTAGGAAGTGGAAAGCCTCGGTGATCTGATCTCCGTGTTACAACGAGGCCTAAAAGAGTTTGCAGCAGTCGGACGAACGCAACTGTCCATGTTCCAAATCGATAATTAGCAGCTTCCTTACCACTCTAATTGAAGCCGGTCTCGCCTGAAGCGAGCAGCCAAGGAAATGGTGGAGCAGATATGAATCGCGAGACTCTCCATCTTCATTAGACTCGCTCTCCGAATTCAATCCGTGTGCATCGGCGTTCACACGGTAAAGCCGCCACGCCATACGGCTGCATCCATCTGCCCTTCCAGTGCGCTGTTTCTTCCAGCACATTAGCTTCATATTCACGGCTCCAGAATCCATCGAAGGCGAGCGCACCGCCAGCATGAGTCCGAGATCGAGTGATGCTCAAGTAGGACTTATTTTCTTTTGGATGTGAAGCTGGTGCTCTGTTGGACATAAACCGGGGCTGCCTGTTTATAAAGGTCCAGAGGACCTTCAACAGAAGTTGTTGTGTGGGATCCAAGTCTCATTTAGACACCTGCATGAAATAGGGGGATCACAGAATAAAACTGGGGCTCGAACATCATCATCATCAACAACAGCTTGCCAGGCCATCGCAGGGCCAACACTCACACTCACACCTAGGGGAGATTTGGAACAGCCAATTAACCTGCTGGTGCACACTTTTGGACTGTGGGAGGTAACCGGAGTATCCTGAGGAAACCCACGCAAGCAGGGGGAGAAACGGCAGAGCTGGGAATAGAACCCAGGCCCTTGTTGCTGTGAGAGAGACATGCTAACCAATACGCCACCATGCTGTCTATTATTATTATTAATAATAATAATAATAATAATATCTAAATCCCACTAATAGATTTATGGAACCACTGCAAATCTGATGGAACCTGCAGAGCTGAAGATTGTTGATCAGTCAGTTTGAATCAGCATTTCAGGTCAATTACCAAAGGTGTTGTGGTGTCATGTGCACATGTTCCTCCCTGAGAATATATATGAGCCACGCCCATTATAAATGATGTCATTCAACAAGCAGTTTTATTTATTCATTTTCAAATTTGTTTAATTTTGATTGAAAAGGCAACGTTCCAACATGGAAGTTCCTTCCCTTTGTGGTCCATGTTGGTGTTCTGTTACGTTCCTGACTCCAGAGGTTGTGGGTTCAAATCTGGATGATATTTAATCTAAAATATTTCTGCATGATCGGGTTGGTCATTTATGAAGCTAAAAGTCCATTCTGTGTGTTGGTGGTTAATACAATGGAGGCTCATGCCTGTGGTCTCTGGTCTGAATCCAGCCTTTTGTGTAATGTGGGATTAAAGTAAATAAAAGATAACAGCACTGCTTGGCAAGACCCTGTGGTTCAGTTGGAAGTACTTCACCACTCGAGCTAGAGGTTGTTGGTTCAAATCCATCCTTCAACATAAGGTTACTGTAAAGTTTTACTAAACAAGAAATAAAAGAGCTGTTTGGCAGGCTTCAAGTATGAGACTCCGGCTCATTGGTCAGGGTTTCACCTCTAGATCTCGAGGTTGCTGGTTCAAATCCCAGCCAGGTCCCCAGGATCTGTAAATGAAAGGTTCTGGATAGGAGCCCAGAAGATTCTGGGTAGCTGAGGTTTGCTTGAGGGCATAGGCTGGAGGGCCCTGGTGGGGAGGTAATACTGGGCAGCTGCCCCCTCAGGAGTGAGTGTGGGCTAAGGGGTTATGCAGCTCAAAGCAAGGACTTAGTTTTTGCAGAATATAGTAGAAGTTGCTCAAAAAAAAAAAAAAAAACAACACTTTTTCAGGGGTTCAGCTATGACACTGCTTCCACTAATCCTCCAACCTTCCCTCACCTCTTACATTCACCCACTCAATCCTGCAGACAAACTGGGTTTGAACCAACAACCTCTGACATCAGAGTCAAGGCCTTTAACACTAAGCCATCAAATCCCACAGAAAGACTCATTGCTCCTGGCGTATTTATTTTCTACTACAAGAACGATGACAACAATAACCATCACCCCCATGTTTAAGTATGGCGCCCTCTAGTGGAAGAGCCAAGGCACTACCATTACCTCATTTATTTATAAAAGTTGGAACAACGGAAAAAATAACCATCACCCCATGTTTATGTATGGCTCCACCGAGTGGAATAGGCAGGTATCATACCTGCTGGTGAACATAAAAACACAGAGGGACGATGATGACGATGATGAGGAGGAGGAGAAGCCTGCCATTCAGAAAGATGCACCAAACACATGCACATGAAGCTGCACCTGCAGGGCGTGACGTGAGAGGTGTGGGGACAGTTTCCCAAACCAGACCATGAATTCTGGGTTAGTACTGCAGGATCATCAGCTTGCGGGTTTTATTCTCGCCACCAGGATTGTTTCGTTATGTTTTGTTATGTAATAAAAAAGATTTCATTGTGTAAATGTGGAGTGTGTATGTGTGTGTGTGTGTGAGAGAGAGAGAGAGAGAGAGCGAGAATTTCAAAAGACAAACCCGTGCATCATTTCCTCGTGAGATTTCTGGTGGAGTTTTGTTCTTGCTCTAAGATTGCATTGTGTATTGAATAATACAGATGATTTTGATAAGCGCTTTCAGAGGTGGACCAGAGCTGAAGCCAGAACCAGAACTGAAACCCGGCTGCGTGTGCTGTTCTCTGTGTGTGCTGTCGTCTTTGTAGGAGGTGATGCAGATGGAGGCTCAGCTTGGAGGTCGCCTCATTGACGAGCCACATGTTCTCCTATTTAAAGACAGCTACCATAACCTGCGTCTCTCCATCCACGACCTGCCCCAGGCCCAGTGGAGGAGCAAGCTGCTCACCGCCTACCAGGTAGGAACCGGATACTCGACAAGTTTCACGCGTGAGAACTTTTGTACCTGCAAAGAGTTTTCAAATAAAATTCTACAAACACTGCAAAGTCAGTCATTCTTTTATCAAATCATTTAATCCTACTACAATCATCAGGGTGGGGTGGGGTTCACCTACCTGGGGGAGGGTGAGTACACCCTGAACAGAATGCGAGTCCATCACAGGGTCAGCACACACACACACACACACACACACACACACACACACAGCCATTTACATTCACGCTCACACCTTGGGTCAATCTGGAACAGCGAGTTAGCCTAATGTGCATGACTTTGGTTGCCCTCACCAAGCCCTGGACCCGAACCCAGAAGCTTCATTCTTTCAGTGGGATGTGATAGCAATTTTCTCGTAATCTCTGCCAAGAAGTTGACAAACATTCAGCGACAATTGGCGAATGTGGTGACTGTGTGCCAAATGCTCACCTTCATATAGCTTCACGGTCATGTGACCACAAACGCTCACCAACTACAGTCATACCTCACCTTACGAAATTAATCCGTTCCAGAAGTGGTTTCGTAACCTGATTTTTCATAAGTTGAGCCGCATTTTACATGTAAAAGGACTGATTCGTTCCAAGGCCCCCAATACTACCCCCTAAACCCTTTAACAATTATAAAAGTATACTTTTTAAGATGGTAGACGGGTTTTGGTCATATTCCTTTGCGATATCACTCAACCGCATGCCACGAGCCCGCTTCTTCTTTTCACTCTGACTGGGAATCACTTTCACTGGGAATCACTCTTGCACACGTGTGTGTGTGTGTGTGTGTGTGTGTGTGTGTGTGTGTGTGTGTGTGTGTGTGCTGACTATGTCTTCTTAGCAGAGTTATAATCTTACAAATGTTTATGCAAGGTTAAAAGCCTGATCCAAAAAATAAAGTTGCAATGAGCACACTCGAAAAACTCACGAAACAACAGTAACTTTGTCCTTTACGCGTGTTAGAACTCCGTGACAAACAATGGGTCGAAGGTACACGAAAAGCATCATGGGTATTATGGAGATGCAGTTGGGAGATAGCTAATGGGAGAGCAACTCGTGCACTGTTTGAATTTTTGAGATGGCGTGTTTCGTAACGTGAATTTTTTTTTTTGTATCCAGAGATGGAAATTTTAGGTAAATGCGTTTCGTAACTTGGATTTTTTGTTTGTTGGGTCTTTTGCAAGGTGAGGTACCGCTGTATACATATCCTCAGGTGGCAAACGACGAGAGAATAGTTGATGACCACCAGGAATGTTGGCACCGTTATCTTGTGAGTATTTGCAGACCATTTGGTGGGAAGACAAAGTTCGCCAAAGGTTCCTCAAAATTTTGCACAAGTTCAAAACTCCAGGGTGACCGAAGGTCACATGATCCTGGACATGGTGATGCCTGGGACTCTGTTTGCAGAATGAATGGCTCTATGGCCACCATCTGTGAGATCCCAGTGAGATACACCTTTAAGAGTCGCTGAAAAGGGGAGCTTGATGGATTTCTTGTGTCAGAGATCTCTGTAGCTTCGGAGCATAAAGTCGGTACCCGCGGTACTTCTGTTCTGTTTTATATGAGGGTATAGACCATTAATGGCTCGGCAAAGCATTACGAGCAACCTTTTTCTTCCTCCCTCTCTCATTATAGCGTTCCTTCTGTCTCCTTTCGCTTTTATTCTCCTCAACTCACCCAATCTGACTCATCCCCTCACCCCTCTATTACACTTATTTATCCTTCAAATGGCCCCCAGCTATTGTTCTCTCTCTCTCTCTCTTTTACATAGCTCTGCATGCATGTTCCGCTGCATGAGTTTGATCATTGGCTCTGTGAGCAGGAGTTTAGCAGATTTCCCCATGGGCGCCACGTTTAAAATGGCTCTTGATACGTGGCTCCAGCCAGCATCAGGTTTTTAATGCTGCGCCGTTCTGCATTGCCGAGCCTTCTAATGGGATATTTCTTTGGTTTGGCCTCATTAGGATCGTTTCTGAACGTGCGGCGACAGAGCCCAACTCCATTACAGAGCGAGCAGCCGAGCCGCAAATCTCGCCAAAGCGGACGAGCGCCGAGATACAATAAGTGCTACCTGAGGTCTGGAATTTACATAATGATACGACAGGATGATTGAGAGAACCATAGAAATTAGCAGGGAATCAGACACGTACGCACTTATCAGAGAGCCTGGTGGAAGGAGAGACATTGATGGATGGATGGATGGATGAATAGATAAATAAATGTACAGATATAAACAAGATGAATAATCAGCTGCAGGGATGTAAGGGGAAGGATTGAAAGGTAAATGGATAACAGGATGGACAGATTACTTTTCCAGACAAACAAAGGAGTATCCAGGGAGATGGATGGAAATACAGATAGGACGGAGAGAAAGTCAGATTTTGTCAGACGGATGTAAGGATAGACAGATGGAAGGGTGATCTATGGGTAAACGGATTGACAGACCATTGGATAGACAGACAGATGAGATAAAGAAACAGATACAGGAAGAGATACGTCAACAAGCTGACAGAGCAACAACAGAGAGAGAGAGAAAGAGAGAGAGATATTGATGGATGGGTAGACTGATGGAAAAACAGATGGACAGGCAGATATAGACCTGAAACACAGGAACAAGAGTCAGTGGATTAGTAGATGGACAGAAGCAGGCATATCCTGTATATCCGTCCATCCATCCGTCTGAATTTGTGAACCTTCTATCAGTCAGACAGACATGTAAATAACTTCCAAAACAATCAGCCAGGAATAATTACCCAGACACACCAACAGTGTCTCCCTGTCTGCCTCGCTCTGTGTGTCTGTTTCTCTGATTCTTTCCCTTTCTGTCTGTCTTTCTTGGTTTTGTTCTCTCTCTCTCTCTCTCTCTCTCTCTCTCTCTCTCTCCCTGATTCTCTCCTTGTCTCGCTCACTCTCTGTCTCAGATTTTCTCCCTGTCTCTCTCTCGCTCTCTCGGATTCTCTCACGGTCTCACTCTCACTGTCTCAGATTCTCTCAATGTCTCTCTCTCTCTCAGATTCTCTCCCTGTCTCTTTCGTTTTCTCAGATTCTCTCACTGTCTCTCTCTCTCTCTCTCTCTCTCTCTCTCTCAGATTGTCTCCCTTTCTGTCTCCATCTCCAATTCTCTCCCTGCCAGTCTCTTTCTCACTGTCTCTGATTCTCTCTCCGTCTGTCTCTCTCTGGTTCTCTCTCCGTCTGTCTCTCTCTGGTTCTCTCTCCGTCTGTCTCTCTCTGGTTCTCTCTCCGTCTGTCTCTCTCTGGTTCTCTCTCCGTCTGTCTCTCTCTGGTTCTCTCTCCGTCTGTCTCTCTCTCTGGTCTCCCTCTGATTCTCTCTCCGTCTGTCTCTCTCTGATGCTCTCTCCGTCGGTCCCTCTCTGTCTGTCTCTCTCTGATTCTCTCTCCGTCTGTCTCTCTCTGATTCTCTCTCCGTCTGTCTCTCTCTGTCTGTCTCTCTCTGATTCTCTCTCCGTCTGTCTCTCTCTGATTCTCTCCCTGATTCTCTCTGTCTGTCTCTCTGATTCTCTCCATCTGTGTCTCTCTGATTTTCTCTCCATGTCTGTCTCTCTCTGATTTTTGTCCATGTCTGTCTCTCTCTGATTCTCTCTCCGTCTGTCTCTCCGATTCTCTCTCCGCCTGTCTCTCTCTGATTCTCTCTCCGCCTGTCTCCCTCTCCGGTTATCTCCCTCTCTCTCTCTCGCTCTGATTCTCTCCCTTTCTGTCTCTCTCTGATTCCCTCCCTTTCTGTCTCTGATTCCCTATTTCTTTCTTTCTCTGATTTTCTCCCTCTGTCTCTCTCTGATTCCCTCTCAGTCTGTCTCTCTGATTCTCTCTTCGTCTGTCTCTCTGGTTCTCTCCATCTGTCTCCCTCTGATTCTCTCTCTGTCTGTCTCTCTCTGATTATCTCTCCGTCTGTCTCTCTCTGATTCTCTCCCTGTCTGTCTCCCTCTCTGGTTATCTCCCTGTCTCTCTCTCGCTCTCTCTCTCTCTCTCTCTCTCTGATTCTCTCCCTTTCTGTCTCTCTGATTCCCTCCCTTTCTTTCTCTCTGCTTCCCTCCCTTTCTGTCTCTCTGATTCCCTATTTCTTTCTTTCTCTGATTTTCTCCCTCTGTCTCTCTCTGATTCTCTCTCCGTCTGTCTCTCTCTGATTCTCTCCCTGTCTGTCTCCCTCTCTGGTTATCTCCCTGTCGCTCTCTCTCTCTCGCTCGCTCTCTCTCTTTGATTCTCTCCCTTTCTGTCTCTTTCTCTCTCTGATTCCCTCCCTTTCTGTCTCTGATTCCCTACTTCTTTCTTTCTCTGGTCCCCCCCCTCTAATTATTCTTCTGTTTTTATCTGCCCTGATTTTTCTGTCTGCCACTATTTTCTTTACTCACTACCTGTCTTGGGTTCTTTCCTTGATCCTGTCCCTTAATGTCTGTCTGTCTGTCTCCCTCCCTGGTTCTCTCTCACTCTTTTAGACAAAGGGCCAGACAGGTAGAAAGAGACACCAATGGACAGAAATGATGGATAGACAGCCAGACAGGTAGACATACAAATATACAGATGCACACAGAGAGACCAGAAAAGCAGGAGACCAGACACAGAGGTAGACTGACGAACACAAAGAGTGACAGAGAGACGGCTATCAGAAATGATGGGGGACGGAGTGAGAGACTGAGTAGAAGATGAGTGAAGAAGAGGAAGTGGATTCACTGCTCACTTCCTGTGGATTTTAGTGCAGGGAAGTATGAAGCTCTTAGCTGTGGAGGGAAGTAAACAGACTGTGTGTCTCTGTGTGTGTGTGTGTGTGTGTGTGTGTGTGTGTGTGTGTGTGTGTGTGTGTGTGTGTGTTTTAGTGTGAGATGGAACACAGGTTCTCATGGCAATGTGATAGAGAGAGAGAGAGAGAGAGAGCGCACAGTACAGAGGTGTAGGATCGCTCTGGACACACGCCTCATCTCTTATCTCAGTATTGCTCAATGTAGCGAAGCTTGTTTGTGTGTGTGTGTGTGTGTGTGTGTGTGTCACAGTGAGCAACAGCTCCCCCTTTAGGCACAAAACAAACCCTGCAAGAGGTTTGGGACATTGCTGAGGAGTCTCGAGGCAGCTGCCTGCAGTCATGACCTTATTTTTGAACATTTAATCAAATCTGCTGCAAAGCTAATAAACACAGGAATGTGTGTGTGTGTGTGTGTGTGTGTAAGTTATTACTGCATCATTATAAAAGCATCAGTGTGTTTGTGTTTCGTCCTGTGATTTATAACCAGCAACGTTTACTGCTCTCAAATGACGGCAATAATAGGATCATATTTGTCGCTTTTATTTCAGATTAGCACTTATTGCTTTCTTGGTAATTAAAGCACGTTCTTCCTCTCTTTCTCCCCCTCACTCACACACACACACACACACACACACACACACCCCAGTATGGCATTGTTTCCTCAGCGATAATGTGCTCCACAACCTCACAGTCAGCAGAGGGGATACATGACCCGAGTGCAATACACGCAGATTCCTCAGCTTTATGCCTTTCTGCCACACTATCCATCCATCCATCTCTCCTTCTCTCTCTCTCTCTCTCTCTCTCTCTGACTCTCTTCTTAACTGTTTCTCTGACAATCTCTCTCTCTCTCTCTCTCTCTCTCTCTCACTCCGTGTCTCTCTGTTCGTGTGAGTACAGGAGATCCCGTTCTATCACATCTGGAATGGCACACAGCGGAGTTTGCACTGCGCCTTCACACTGGAGCGGATGAGCGTGAGCACGTGCGAGCTCTCCTGCACGCTGTGTGTGTGGCAGGTGGAAGGCGAAGGCCAGAGCTTCAGCCTCGAGTTCAACATCTCCAAGGTAACACAGCAGGCTGTTTACTCCCGCAGTGTATCACTCGACGCTGGCACTGAACCCGACTCGTTAGCCGGCGCTCATCGGTTACGTCGGGAAGAGTGCTTCACTAAAGCGCACGTCTTCTAAATAGTTCAATCAGCAATGAATCCGATGGGACTCGAGACTTCAATCTGAATCCACTTTCACTGACTCACCGATACCGGCATTATCGTCAGGAATAATAGCTAGCTATGGATTGGCAGAAACTCTGGAGCAGTTGCCATGGAAACCTGTCCAAATAAACATCAAGATGGAGAGGAAGGGTTATGACTACAAACCTGTAAACTCGTTCAATAAGTAGATTTACGATTTATATCCTCCGTCTGGAAGTAGAAAAATCTCTCCAGCTTGAAAAAAAAAAAAAATACAGCCAACAAAACCTCTCGTCTCCAATAAAAAACATGAGTCAGGAAAAATACGGCAATCTCGAATGAATTTAGGCTCGCAGCCGCGAATGTACCTAGGCGCTAAAGGCAATAAAAAAATGTGGTTTGGGATCTCCGCACTATTCGCATGAAGCCAATATACAACATTTTGACATTAGCATTAGTTAGCTAACGAAGCTATACTTGTTTCCTCTGCTAATTTGGAATAGCGGTTTTTACTTTCGCACCACAGTGAAGTACGATCATCTTGATTTAAACGTTTTGAATGCGTCCTGTTGCAGGAAAAAAAAAATAGAGCACAGGCCTCCAGACGCACCCGCTGAAAGGACAATTTCATAATCTGCCGATTTTGAACAATCATGGAAAAAGTTTGAAAGCTCCAACTTCAGCGCGCGAGCAAATAAATGTCCAGAAACATAAATTATAGTTTTGCCTCCATGACCTTGAAAAGTTGGTCAAGGTCACTCACCCACAAACTCATCGTAGCACCCATGGTAATGAGCCAGGATAGCAATTCTGAAAGCTCCAACTTCAGCACACAGAAAGTAAATATCTAAAGTGTGCTGGACAGATGAATAGCTCCCGAACCCGAAAACAAACGAGAAGAAACCTTCGGTTTTGGTAAACGTGTAACTCTCAGTTTAACTGTGAACTCTCAAGCAAGAAATTCCAGAAATTTCTCACAAAATTAAAAAAAGCACAAGGATATTTTCTAATCATGATCTACAGGCTGTTACCATTTAAACTGATGCAGACGTTGATATGGTGGCGAATAACCAGAATGTAAACAGTACCTGGGCTTCCATTATTCATGTTCATTCATTCATTTTCTGTACCGCTTAATCCTAATTAGGGCCCCGGGGAGGCTGGCGCCAATCACAAACGACTCTGGGTAAGGGCGGGTTACACCCTGGACAGCTCCCGTTACTTATATTTTATATTCATTGTTATGTCGAGGCCCCAGTGCACTCACTGGGTTATCAAAGGCCGGCCATGTCTCTCACTGTCTATGGTGAGAGGTTCATGTAAAAGAACCATTGATGGCTTTCGACAAGAGGAGCTGCATAGCCCTCAGTGTGTTTCCACCCTGCAATGGCCTGGCGAAATGTCCAGGGTGTACGCTGTCCTCGACCGGAGTCGGCTGGGATGGGCACCAGTCTCTCCGTGAGCCTAATTAGGATTAAATAGTTACAGAAAATGAATGAATGAATGTTATGTCGAGTCCTGAAGCCAAATCTTCAGGACTGGGGAAAATTGTTGTAGCAGTTCATTTTTCGTGGATGTAAGAAAAGGATAGAGGTATAAACGAAGTAAATCCCGGCTCACCGTGTCCTGGTTTGCGTTCTGATGCTGCAGGATACCAGGCCACTCGACACTGATCTCCTGCTGGTGGATAAAAGCAGTCCGGCTCTGGCTGGCCCGAGCGCCTTTCAGATCCCCTACCTCATCCGGCAGAAGATCTGCAGCAGTCTGGACGCACCCTGCCCCAACGGAGCCGACTGGAGACTCCTCGCTCAGAGACTCAAACTCGACAGGTACGGCTTACGCCAACATCACTCACATACAGACATCTAGGTTTAACCGGATACAACTGATCTACGGCTGCAGAGTCCCAGGAGCCGCTCACAGGCTTGTCGCGGGTTCCCGACACTATTTTGTCAATGCAAAACATCACAGAATCGCTTTAGATTCCGGCCGAGTGAACGTCTCCTGTCTGTACCAGTTTGTCCTGCCACCCAAAGTCTTTATTTCTGTTTGTACATTTTTCTGGCGATAAGCTTCTGGGTCTTGAAAGACACGATCTGATTGGTTCTTGACACATCAGTGTGGAGACACCGACGTTCTCCCAAACACTTCGGAAATAAAACGAAAATCTTTACAGGGAGACCAGGTACGTTCTCAAAGGCAAATAAATACATAACTCTGATTGGCTGCTGGTTAAAAGACAACCCATTGTAAAAGTAGGCGGGACTACGCTTTATTGTTAATATAAAAAAAAAAAAGTCATGTTGAAAATCTCATTACCTCCAGAAAAGATTCTCACTCTCTTCATGTTTATTAGAATCTCGTACATATGAAAATAAATACACATGTCGATCATCGGCGACGTTAGCATTTTGTCTTTAGTTAGTACATTATGTGGTACAAGAGCTGTTGCCCTCGACGTTGTTGAACATCGGCTAAATCCACAGGCAGTGATTTAAATAGACTTCTAGTTAACTTCCTCTCGCTAATGAAGCATAATGCGTCGACTTTATTTGTCCAATCAGCTTTACCTGCTCCAATTAATTACCCATTTTTAAGTGGCAGCGCTTTGCTTCAAATTAACACGCGAGCGCAAAACAATCCATTTTCATTTGCTGACTTTATATCACACACACACACACACACACAAACACTCTCTCAAGAAAGAATCTGCTTTAATTGTCTTTGGGAGCCACGTGGATTTTTTTTTTTTTTTTTTCCAAGGCATTACTTTCCCTGAAGACAAAATGCATGTAAGGAACAGCACGCCAATCCCTCAGGTACTTAGGGAACACGAAAAGGGCACTGGATCGAACTTGGACTCGCCTGTAGAGGTGTTTCCCTCCAGGATGGACCAACGAGAGCCTCGGCTTTGTTGTCATCGATTGGCTTTGATCTAATAGTTCCGGGCTGGTCAATACGAAAGGTCACGGCTACCTGCATAGCTGCACGGCAACGACCGTCACGGCTCTCGCTTAGCTACTCATCAAAACAGGCTTTGAAAGCACATGGGGAAGAGAAGTAATGCGCTTAAACTGCATTTAACAAAGTGGACCCAATAACTCCGTGTGAACGCACAACTCGATACTTTTAATTGATTTTGATAATGTGTGTAATTGTCTAAACTTTAATTTTTGTACGCTTTCAGATCTACTGCATCAATTCCTTGAATGCTGAATAAACAGTGAGAGAATTACAGTTATTCACCACACACCGATTCGTCAAACTGCATTTACAATTAATAGTGGCGCTCGTGAGCAGATACCCATAGACATGGAACCTGACTTGAATGGTTGTCCTGTGTCCATGCTAACTAATACCAGTAAGAAAAGGGGGGGGGGGGGAATTGAGGCTCATACCACACAACTCAGACTTGTACAAAATAAACAACATACTCTAACTCAGGTCGACAGACAAACTTTCAAAAATTAAACCACCACCAAACATTAATGGGAACACGGAACATGAACTCATTACACGGATAATTAACCTCACAGGACAGGTGATACAAAGGAACATCAGCGAGTGGAAGGCGATGAAAAGAAAACTGATAACCTTTATGTCTCTCACTTCAGACCGTCATCGGGAAACACGGGAGATATTTCTATCCATCCATCCATCCGAGGTGAAAGCTGATTCAGTCCATTAAGGAACCTGACTACTCTTATAGCACTAGCCTCAGGTTTCTACCAGGAACTACACCTTAAGATGTAAATAAAGCTTTAAAATCAGTGTGAAAGTGAACTTAAATTTTAGTTTTGGAGATAAATGTATACGTGCACACCAGAGTTAAATGACAGAAGTTTAAAATAAGGGAACAGTTGTTAAACTCTGTGGAGCCAAGACAGGGAAATTCATGAAAAATGTCGAAGACAGCATCATTTTACCAGAAAACTTAAGACACGGGCAGCGGTGGCCTGGTGGTAAAGGTGCTGGATCACTGATCCTAAGGTTCCGGGTTCAAGCCCCACTCTCAACGGGTTGTCACTGTCTCCCCAGTGCACTAACTGGGTCATCAAACACCGGCCGTGTCCCTCACTGTCTATGGTGAGAGGTTCATGTCAAAGAACCGTTGCCGACTTCTGACAAGAGGAGCTGCAAAGCCGTCAGCGTGTTTCTGCCTTGTGATGGCCTGGCAAGCTGTCCAGGGTGTACTCTGCTCTCGCCTGGAGTCGGCTGGGATCCCCAATTAGGATTAAGTGGTTACAAAAGATGAGCATTTGAGATTTTAACAGCGTGACTGGGTTGTAAAAATAAATAAATAAATAAACACACACAATTCATCACAATTTTTTACCTGCTTCCTCAAGGCAGCTTTCACACTGCTGTCCTCACACCACACGCACCCTTTTGGAAAATTTGAGGAAATTTATTAAAAAAAAAAGCACCAAGTGCTCCACCTGAAGCAGGAATAACGTCTGTTATTTGGTCTTTTGCTTTTCGTTTTGTTTTTTCCAACATTGGAAAAAAAAAAATAAAAAAGAAAAGAAAGACTCGGTTAATTTTCAGCATCAAGTAGGAATCGAACCAGAGCCGAACAGAATGTGATGTAAACAGCAGTCAACTGTCCCCCCCACCCCGTCCTCCTTTACACACCGACCGCGCGACATCCCCTCAACAACAAAAAAAAAAAAATAAACAAAAATTATAGCAGCAGCAACAACATAAGAGTTCTTCCTTTCACATTCTTCCCTCATCACCACAACTAACAAATCCAGGAAATTCGTACGAGTTGATCTGAATGGAGTCGAACCAAAACGCCACGGGGTGGAGTTATATCCAGCTCGAATTCCTCAGGATGCACCGGTGCTAATGAACAAAGCTTATTTGGAGCCGCGTCGAATTTATATTGAGCAGGTTTGAGATGCTCGGATTCCGGCACCGATCACATGGTGTCGTCGAAGCTGGTTTAGACCACCGTCCCTGTAACCAAAAACACTGACTCGCACTCCAGTTTCTATTGTAACCATGACATTAAACACTCTGAAACTTTGCTTCTGTCTCCCTGCCTGCAGACACATGAGCTTCTTCGCGTCCAAAGCGAGTCCGACGTCTACGATCCTGGACCTTTGGGAAGCTCAACATTTCCACAGCGGCAACCTGAACCAGCTCGCCGCCATCATGGCTGAGATCGGCAAACAAGAGGCCATGATATTCCTGGTGTCTGATGGGGAGTGCTAACACATCCACGTGCGCGCGCACACGCGCACACACACACACACAGAACCAGGAATGAAAACCTCTTACTGCTGGGGTCCAAAAGGTCAAACAGAGGAAGGACTAATCTAACAGGGTTTAGCCACCAGATTGGTGCGCTGTGACTATAAATACACTAAACACACACATGCAAAGTACATTTACGTCCAGTAACGATGTATAGAACACACAGATGTTGTTCCGGCCTTGTATTGAATCACACTTTTTTACTTCATCGTAGCGTTAGCTGCACTTTTATCTGATTTTTATTTTTAACCGGAATCAAAAATAAGATAAAAGTCAAAAGTTAGAACAAAGTGAGGACCGGGTGGACAAATCAAGTCAAACAGAGACCGTTATCAGCCTAGCAAAGAAAATCGGCCCTCTTCGATATCGATGTTTAACAAATGTTCTTATTTACTACGTAGTGATGTTTAAACATAAACGCAGCTCGATCCTGCGGCTAAAGCGTGTGTTACTCGGTCCGAATGTCAATTTGAACTCAACGTCACATTGAATGGAGGCATATCAATAGAAAGTAAACACGCGAGTCAAATAGATTTCACGCGCAGTGCGAGCATGTGTCTGACTCTCGTATCCGATATGTTCGCAGATAATTTGTTGATTTTTTTAATAAATCAACATGTCATGTATGTAAAAAAAAAATTTTTTTAAAGGAAATAAAAACGTAGCCTCTCGTAAATTTCCTTCAGTCTGTACGAATGGACCTAACCAGCAAACTCGCGCTTCAAAATAATCTTACCATCTTATGCTAGCTAGTTACCTGGATACCTGGTTACCGCTGGTTGTCCTCACCAGTTTCCTGGCACGTGTGAGGTTTTGTCCACCCGTAAAGAAATCAGATGAAATTGTGGTTTTACAAATTGTTCGTGTTGCCGTCGTTTCGCAGCGTACGTTCAGTAAACGTGTGGCGTTTAGCAATATGCAAATTAAATGCAAAATAAAATGTTTCGTGATGCCACACTTGGAAGATTCAATGAGTTTCTTTAATGATGACCAGATTTCCCGTTTAAACCTGATAATATAGACGGTTCACATGGTAAAGAAATTGAGAGCAACGTTAAAAAAAAAAAAAAAAAACAGGTCTGAATGCAGCTTTAATACGTCGAGAAACATGAACGTCCCACAAATATGAGAATTAAACAGCAAAAAGTCATCGGCTGGGGTTTTTTTTTTTTTTTTTTTTGACCTTTGTCGGGCACCGTAAAGCGGCTGCACTGCTTTTCCAAAGCCATAAACAGAACTTTCCAGATGCACCAAAATGTGAACTAACGCAATGGCGGTCCATGTGGGGGACGAAGTGAACGTATTGTTCCGGAGGATGCAGGCGAGGAGAGAGTTTTTAATATGATGTTGACGTTGATGAATGTTTTCAGGGATTGTTTTCCCCTCCTTAGAAACATTGCACTCTTGTTTTAATGCAACGTGAAATTTAGATCATTTTCTTCAAGAGACAGAACACAACTACAAAATGCAATACTTGTGATTTTTTTTTATTTTAAATTTATGAATTCTATCTAAACAAATGTCGATCATATCTTTAAGGGTTCAGGGCATTCTGGAATACATTGAACTCCCAACTTCATTTTGAAATTCCAACAAATGAGAGGCAGGAAGCAGTGTAAAGCTGTGTAACATATAGACTCCGCCCCCAAAAATAAATAAATAAGAGTGACAGTAATACACCAGGATGTAATGAAGCGAGACGGTCTCTCCTCAGGTTGCTTTCACACTTTTGCGTTTTCAGTGGTGTTTGTTTCTCCTCTCCGCCTCAGAGCAAGGAGGTCCTGGGTTCGAGTCCCCGGCTTGGGTGTTTACGTGTGGAGTGGACCAGTTCTACCAGTGTTTGCATGGTTTCCTCCCACAGTTCAAAAGTCACATTTAGTGAACTGGCTGTTCCAGATTGCCCCGAGTTTGAGTGGTGGTGTGTTGGCCCTGCAATGGTCTATTGAGTTGTTCCTGGTGCACTCGTCCTTCATTCAGTGTTGGCCGAGATAGACTCCAGCCTCTGTGCAACCCCGATAGGATTAAGCGGTTCGGCAAATGAGTGACTGACTGGGTGAGCGATTGACAAGTCTCAGCTAGCATGGGCTAACTCACCATCGGGGCCTCCTCGAGACTTGAGTTGGTACAGAGAACATCACATCACATCACATCGTATCACATGATCACATGACACATGAGACGTGAGCGTTCCTCACCTGCACACCCTGTTCTGTTAAGATCTGCACAACATTAGAATTGACAGACATTGACTTTTCCGAAGAGTATTTTCCACAGGACTTGCTAACCCGTACTCGCCCTTGAAAAGGGAAAAAGTGTGAAAGCAGCCTCAGTGACGCGATGCACCCCAGGATTAGTCAGCCCTCGTTAACCAGAACAGATATATTCATGTATTTATTTTTTTAACGACATCTTTATTTTAAAAGAGCAGTTTGTGGACGAAAACAATTCTTCATACATAACAAATATTACAATGTTTATTAACATTTGCGCCATAGCGACGCGGCTGCCACACGATCGCCGGTTAGCATGCTAACATCAGACGCGTCGGCAGTATTATTTACTAGTGTACAACTTCAGAAAATAATTGCGCCGCCTGATGTTGTAGATACCATTGGTTTTATTTGCATGATTAATTCCAGCATGAACATTATACAGCTCGCCAGGGTTTCATTTCACTTTATGCTAAATCTCGAAATGATCGACATTTCAGAATGCGATTCTTCTGATTTCTTCCCAAACTGCTCCTTTAACGTGTAATTAACGAAGCGTAATACGGGAGCTTCAGCATCATATTCAGCTGTATGTACAAAATAACATGTCACGAGCTTTTGATGCAATCTCGTAATTTTTTTAACGATACAGTTCATGTTGTATATACCAATCAATATATATATATATATATATATATATATATATATATATATATATATATATATATATATATATACACACACATACATACACACATTATATATATATATATATATATATATATATATATATATATACACACACACACACACACTTTATATTTATATATATATATATATATATATATATATATATATATATATATATATATATATATATATATATATATATATATATATATATAGATCACACACACACACACACACAAATCTTTTCTATTCCAGTTCTGATGCTGGCGTGACACAAACACATCTCTGGAAATCGGTAACCAAAGTTTATGAGCCATCTGAGACGAGTTTCTTTCCTTTAATGTCGTCTGAAAGCGAGCGTCAGTACAAAGCTGTCCAATCAGATTGATGTAAATTTCAGACTGTGCAGGAATAACATTTCAGCGGGAACAAAACAACGATTTGTCATCTTAGGAAGTCAATGTACATGATATTTTAATATGAATCAAAAAAAAAAAAAGAGAGATAAAAAAGTGTTGCATTTGTCCAAGTTTGACCTGTGAAGTGTTTGGTGCATCGTTCAGCAATTACGGCGTTCCGTTTAATTCTTTGTTTGTTTTTTTTAAAGAATTTTTGCAACTTTTTTTTTTACTTTTGAGACTTATTAAAGAAATTAAATAAAACCAGTAAAAATTTTAAATATTTTTCACGTCATTTTGTGTCCCCGTCACTGATGTTTGATTAAATGTTAACACTTTTCCTCATTTCGTGTATTAAAAAAATTAAAAGAAATAAAAAAAAAACGCACATTTTCACACCATTTAAAAAAATAAAACAAACAAAAAACAAACGAACAAACAAACAAAAAAAAAAAAAAAACCACACAAGACAAGGACATCACATTGAAGCAAATTTCACAATCTTTTTTGCCCACGATTGTACATTGAGTCGAGCTCACTGATGGCTGTTGTGTATAAAAGAATGTGTGTGTGAGCGTGTACGGTTAATTTTGCCCAGCTGTTTAATTTTATTCAGACTAAAAACAGTAGACTTGTGTACCTGTGAATGTTTTTTAATGTTCCTTGCCTTTTCTGCAAGTCAGAATGCTGTATTTAACACGCCACAGCGCTTATGCAAATTGTACAATTTTTTTAAACCATTTTTTTGTATTTTTGTTTGTTATTGCCCCACCCCTTTCCCTTCACCACCGACATCCCCCAATCTCTTTCCCGTCTGTGTAAATTGTTGTCGATGACTTTGTGCTAACGGGAAGCCCCAGGACTAAGGGGTTCTCTCGACTTTTGGACAATGACATGGATTTGTGGGTAGAATTTTGGAAATTCGTTTCTAAGTGCTTTCAAGTATTTACTTGGCCTTATGTATATATATCTATGAAATTTCAGAAAGGTTATGTATAGTAATTCAACCTGAAATGTATGTAAATAAATTATATATTGTTACAAAAAAAAACCCACAGAACTTCAAGTCTTTATTTTATCGAATGTGCTCTTTAATCAAGACTTTATTAATATATAATAACACATTTTTTTTTTTTTTTTTTTTGGGGGGGGGCGATTAAACATCCATCTATAAATGAGTTCGGGATAAAAATTTCTAAAGGTGAAAAAACACCAAAACAAACAAACAAACAAAAAAACCCAAAATACAGCAGTTTTTCATTTTTCAATATAAAAACGCATCACGATAATGTCTGCAGGTGCAAAGCTAAAGAGGCAAACAACACATCAAACACTTAAAGCAACTGACGGACACTGCGAGGGCGGCGTGACGGGGAATCTATGATACTGCACTTAAATCATCTGATCCATTGGAAAGTCAATTAATACTAAGATTGAATTTAGCAACAAGAATGAAAGCCACACATCCCAACGCCCACATTCGCCCAAAATAAACCCGACGGAGCTTCACCTTCCCTGTGAAGGGATACATACTGTACAGGCTCCCGACTGGCGTATCGAAAAGGTGCGTGACCATCAAGGTGTAGATCACAGGCATCCGCGACCGGCAATCCATGGGAGCCAATTGATCAACCTCTCACAGGACGGACAGATAGCATACGCTCGCTTCCCTGTCACGCACAGGGATCTCCAGACAATCGTGGGCGTCTGTGAGCTCATTCATACAAAGGGGCGGATATAGCGCTTCCCTCCGAGTGTGTTAGGCCGCCCCTGAAGACACGTGCGCAGCAGTCTGTAAAAAATGCACTTGGCCATCCTTCCCTGGTTGGTGGAGGTTGTATGTGATTGGAGGTAACACAGATTAAACGGGGGTGGAGGTGGAGGGGGAAGGGTTCCCCCACCCCCCCCACTCCGCTCCACCATATTATTTTGGATACGATGCCTTCTTGTGATGTCTGCTCCAACAACTGGAACTCGCATGTCATAAAAACAATAAAAAAGATCCAGGATTTTGTAGATCTGAACAATCTGAAGCTGTTTTATGGGTTTCAGGGCAGATTTGTTCTTTCCAACTTTAAAAAAAAAAGTCGTCTGTAGCAAAGACACACCGAAGCAGCGACTAATTCTGGTTTAACGCCGCGTTTCTAAATTTATTGCAGTAAACCTGTTGTACGATCCCGGAGCAGACGACTCATTAGCAGCTTGTAATGAGCCAATACGGCCAATTTAGGTGATGTGTTTGAGGAAGACAAGCACTCAATAACCCGGCTACAGAACCGAGACAAAGACTAACAGACCCGCAGTGGAACCCAGACAGGTTTAAATGACCCAAGTGCTTTCCAAGGTGACATTATTGCCTAATAAAAGAATCTTTACGAACCGAGACAGTCAGGAAGCAGCTCTGGCAAGTACTGAAGGCGGAGTCAGATCTCAGGCATTTTATAATTCTTTGACCTGCTATATCCCGCCCACCAGCCAGCTCTTCCAATCCTACGGCAGGTACCACTTTGGGAGGGGACAGGCCGATACGTGGCTCCTATTTAGATTGCAAAAGCAGCCGACCATCCTTCATCTGAAAAATGACTATCCACCATCTTTTGCATGCGTGGACTGTTGATGACTAGTTCGACGATAGACTCCTCCCAAACGCCAGATGACACGAACTAAATCGTGCAGGTTTTTTTGTAGTTTTATCTCCATTTAGTGCATTTGTAGTGAAATCAAATGACTAAATTCATCTATCCTGGACATTTTTCAATCCTAAATCAAGACTTTTTTGATCGTCTTGGAATCATTGATATTTCTATAATCAGACACACACACACACACACACACACACACACTTCTTCGCCCTCAAGCATTTTCTTCCACGTGGATCCCGTAATTCGGGAATGTATGACTGAGTCCAGCTTTGCTTCCGATACAATTCTTTATTTTAAATATTTTTTTTATTATTATTATTTTAATGTGGAAAAAATCCAGCAGATGGTGAATCCTGGCAAACTGGGTTGCCACATGTTGTAACTAAACGCCCATCAGTCACATTCATTCAGCTTGCAATCAGATACTATCTG
>CM045740.1:6865812-6878312 GCA_024760905.1 Plotosus lineatus
GTATGAAAAGTCTCTCTGTGTGCCCACGCTGGCAAAGAAACTTTCAGCTATTCTGAAAAGTTTCTCTTTTAATAAAAGGTAAAACGTTTTGTATGATTTATAGGCGCGTCATCATCAGCGCGAAAAATCTGCAGATGTAATTTCATGTTGTTGTTTTCTTTTGAAAGCTTCAGAATCATGCCAGTGACAGGAACCGAGGTGTTAAACATCCGTATGCGTGACATGTGGAATAATGCCTGAATCTGATGTACAGTAGATACATGTTTATGTGAATAAATGTTTGTTTGTTTGTGGACTCACTCCGGCAATCTTCTTCTTGCACTTGGCGCAGTTGGGGGCGTAACGATTGTCGTAGCATTTGGTGCAATAAACAGAACCTTCTTCCTCAAAGAAGCCGCCTTGATCGAGAACAGCTCGGCACTGGCAGCACGTAAACTCCTCCGGGTGCCAGGAACGGCCCAGAGCCACCACATAGCGACCTCTGAAACACACGCATGCGCCTCATTAATTATAATGAATAATGATACAATTACGATTCCACGACAAACACCGACACATCGCCATCGTCCTCGTCTACAACAGTTCACAGCCTCGGAGCTCGAAACCGGATCACTGTTTATTATTATAATTATATATTCATGTCAGATGGTAAGATCTGCAGTTCCACCTAATGATCTTGTTGCACGCGGCACAGAGCGGTGTGCGTCCGGTGTCGGGTTCTGGGTTCTGCTGTGCGGCCTGTAGGATGGAACTACGGTTTTGCTCGGGGGTGGGCTGCGCCGGCTGCCTGTGCTGCGTCACCACTGTGCTCGTCTTATTCGGATGATAGCGTTCGGCAAAGTTCGGGTCCGTCACCCAAGGCGGGCGGCTGGAAGGTCCGGACGTGGTGGAAGACTGAAGGGTCGAAGCTGGATGTTGGGGTGACAAACAGGAAGTCGAGATAAAAAAAGTACACCGAAACAGCTGTTCTATATTTGAAACGCACATCTGCAGTGGAGCATCTTCATCGTAAAAATGATTAATCAACATTTTTTCTAAAAACAGATACAATATTTGGGAAGTTATTCTGGATGAAGCTTAGATCTGAGATTTCTGTTTTCTATGAAAGATGAGCAGATAACCATAAAAACCCCCGATAATTTAAAATATTTGAAGGGTCAGACATTCTCAAGATTCCAACTTGGAGGATGTTTGCACCGTACCTCGGGCTCCTATGGGCTTCGGCGCTGGTTTGCTGGGGCAGGGAGTCACTCCGTGGCTGTGGGGAGAAGGAAAAAAAAAAAGAAGCCACTTTCAAATAAAGATTGGCAGGAAACTACCATGTCAGTCCAAACCAATAAAAATGTTACGGGTCTGACGCAAACGTCCTGCTCAGAAGGCCCATGGTCTGCAGGTTAACTCGTTTTCTAATGAACACACCGCGGCCCGAGAAAAAGCGCGGAGGTTAATGATGTTCACCCACGACGTGGTTTTAGCGCTCAGCATTCATATTCTGTTGATAGAAAAAAGGATGTGATGTCTGTTACAGGGTAATTCTGATCTTCATTACATAAATAATCCTAATGATAGCGATACACATGAAAAACCGTGAGCAGAACAGCCAGGCATCCTTCCGTAGATTATTCGCATGGTGGCGACTGCCGCACAGAGCCAGTGAGTCTCTGAATGCGCACTCTGCCCCCCCCAGTTCCTCGTGCAAGTGCTGGATATTCGAAGGCAGAGAGTCTCTTACTCTCGTGAACTTTTGATGCAGGGGGTCCCGCAGGTGCTGTATGGGCTGAGATTGCTTCCTCAGTCAGTCGCTCAGTGTCCTCTTGAGTGCTCCATTGGTTTTGTCAAGAGGGCGACTGGAAAGAGGCTGAAACGATCGCGCGGAAATCTGACGGGTTTGTTCTGCTCGTTCGAGGTCGTTTAAGGACAAGCAGATGGTGCTGAAACCTCGTTTGTGGTCTGACTCTACGGTGCCAGGCAACGCTTACGCACCCATCTGCAGTACGGCAGACACGGCCTTCTTCGCCTCGCTTTGTGAGGAACGGAGTCACGAATAGCTCAGCGACCCAGTCGTGGAAGTTCTTGAACTTTTTAAACCATGTTTCCATGGCAAGAGATCAGAAACATGTCAGATGAGACAAGCTTTGGCGAAGTGAAATATTTGTCGATCCAAAGCCTACGCCCAGCACATCGGGAGTATCACAAACACACAAGAGCAGTAAATTGCTCAGCCTGGATAAACAATATTTTGTCAGCAATATTGTCTAGCTAGTCAATAGTGTCTAGCCTGACCACACCCATGCAAGAATTTTCACCAAACTTGGTGGGGCCACTGCCTTGCCCAAGTCGTACAGAATACTTAATTTTGAAAGGTCAGAGTCAAAACTGAAGGTCAAAAAAGCAAGGTCACAAAATTTTTAGACACTGATAGAGATGGATCACTAATAGGAACCCATATATGGACTGTGAAATGAGACAATTATCTTGTGACCTTGGGTGACCTTAAAAGGGCAAACTCCAGCCATCTTGTAAATCTTTCAAGCAGGAGATGTTTTTTCCATGAATTTGGTCACATCCGTGTACAGTATTACAGAACATTACGCTAACACGTGGGTAATGAAAACCGACAGTTGTACCGTGAACTCTCGGAATGTCTCGCTAGTTGATTTACTGTATTTACAGCTGGAGAAGGCGGCGTGTTAGACGAGTCACTTTCTTGCTTCCTTCATTCAGTTAACAAACAGAGAAAGGAGAACCACGTTCATTATTGACTGTCTTTAACCAAACTCAAGTTTTCTCTTGTGTGGTACAATGAACCGTAACATACATCCTGACGTACCTTTTATCGGCCGAGTTAAATATAATACACACACACACACACACACACACAGACACACACACATCTTGGTACTGCTTTGATATCTTTGATTGAAGCATCCACTCCCAGTCTGAGACAAATCAGCATCTACAATTGAATCTTTCAGCCTGTCGACTTCACACTTAAACGTTTTGTTCTGAACCAATATAACTTTCACTTTCTGCAGTGTCGAGGGAACCGGCAGCCCAACATTCTGCTTTTGTCCCAGCAGATGTAGCGCTGCAAATAAACCAGATCTGAGATTTACTCCAACGTTCGCAGCAAATTTCTGCTTGAACGAGAAATCAATCTCTGTTCAAAATGACATCCATGGGAGCTAATTGGCCGAGCTTTCGCAGGAGGGAGGGACGGCATATGCTCACCTCACCCGTCACTAACAGCGATTGCCAGCCAATCACGGGCATCTGTGAGCTTGTTCATACGAGGCACGGATAGCGCTTTCCTTCTGAGTGTGTTAGACCGCCCCGAAATACATGTGGCACCACAGTTCGAAAAAAGGCAGGTGCCATTGCATGCCCCTCTCTGGTCGGTGGTGGTCATGTAATAGAGAAGGCAATACCTGATGGGTGGGAATTGGATATGGCTAAAAGAAAATGGGGACAAATAAAAAAATAATAAAAATGAGACCTGCTACGCAGAACCGGACATCATCTTGAGTTTTGCTTGGATGCAATAATCCTGATAAACTGAGCCTTCCCAGAACAAAGAATGAAAACCAACAACACTGAAAGCTCACACAAACGTTAAACAATCTTTTAAAAAATTACTGGATCAAGAATTTGGTCCTGATCATCTCCAAAATCCAATGGAGTCCCTGTCCCAAGCCCCGCCTCTTGTAAAAATTTCAGGACAACACATGCATCCCTTTGCATGATGCTGCAACAAACACAGAACCTGAAGGTAGGGTGTAACCCTATTGGCAGAGGAAATAACAGAAGTGGGGTAGTTTCGAATTTAGTCTCAAATTGCACTCATGGACATTACTGAGTCCCAGAATCGGTTTCACAGCAAGTGTTTGTTTTTTAATACCTTTAATGTCACTTTTAAAGCTTGCAAAAACAAGCAAGCAAACAGTGTTGCATCTGGAACCTTGATATTTGTAATATCTTTAAATTCAAGGTCAGTGTTTAGCAATCCAGACGCAGTATATCACACCCTCTGATATCCTGGTGAGCTGTCCAGGGTGCACCCCGCCTTTGCCCAGAGCTGGCCTAGATGGGCTCCAGCCTCCCCATGACCCTAATTAGGATTAAGTGGCTTAGAAAACGAAAGAAATGGATGCCGCACAACAGAAGAAGGGTTTCAGTCGGAACACAGAGCGGCACTGCTCACGTAGCTAATTATTTTACAATGTCTGATCAGGTATCGACTATGGCTGAGCCATCCCTAACTTGAGAGCAATATGTAAATAATTTGTGTCAATCTTACGAACATAACCAGTTATATAACTAATGAAACATTTTATTACCTCCACCAAGGAAGGTATGCTTTAACCCCGGTTGGTCTGTTTAATTGATTGTTATGCGTGGATTTCTATGAAATTTCTCCCAGTCGCCAGACTTCAGACACGGAAGAGTCCATTTGATTCTGGAGATGATTCAGGTCAAACTTGAGACTTGGGAATTTTTTTAAAGATTCTCTCATAGTGGGACAGGAAAATTTTTTGGAAGTGTCATATTTCAGCAGGTCCAGCAGGGGGTGTTGCATACTTAGTTTTTTTAACAATTGGTTTGTTTGCACTTCCTGTGGATTCTTTTCATACTACATGTTCGTGATTGTCCTTTCATCTGTCTAAGTTCCGGCCAAACAATAACAATTTTTACGACTTTCAACCTTGCAAATTTTTTCAAACTGACATTATCTATGACTGTTAAAAAGAATATATTATCCACCCATCTGTGCTATTTCTTTCCCCAACTATTCCCTAATCCACACTCCTGCATGTAGCATGAACTCCTGGCAGAGCAACAACTCCACACCAAAACACAAAACTCTTCCAAGCTATGGAAAAGCTTTATCCTGGCGTCACAGTGCTGAGGAAATAAAACAACTAGCAAGTGCAAGACTCTTAATTCGAACGCTCCGTCTTGGTTACAAGACTTGCTGGATTTTCAGAAGGCACAGAAGGCACAACTGAATAAATGTTAATGTTCCACCTGGACCTCATTAGTTATGTAGTGCAATACTTCAGAAGACTGTGAGGGTAAAAAAAACCTGCTTGGAACAAACTTTCAGCACTAACTATACACGGTGTATACAGTACATTCATTCCAGAAAATGCCGCATTTATTTTTATCGCCCTGGGATTTTTTTTTTTTTTTTTAAACCACTCCATGCTGAAAGTTCAGGTCGGATAAATATTTTATAAACGTTCCCGACACAGTATTATTGATATCGTGTTGCTATTTTTCATAAGGCGTCCTCCAAATGCTAAATGATCCTCACCCTTAATGATCATCCTCATTTATCACCTTTACCTCGCAGTTTCCTTTGTCCTGCAGTGCGCGTGCTTGTGTGTGTGTGTGTGTGTGTGTGTGTGTGTGTGTGTGTGTGTGTGTGTGTCTATTTCTTGTGTTTGATGACAAGAGTCTGGCATGATTAATGCGACATGGATTTCTGGTAATCAGCTCATGTTTTCAAAATCAGTCGGTACCAATCACACTCAACTTGGTTTGCAGAGGCAAAAAAAAACAAAAAAAAAAAACAAAGCACCGATATGGGCCAGAGGAGGAAAATATATAAATAAATAGAAGACATAATGAGGGTGGATTTTATTTCCAAAGCAGCTATTACATCATCAAGATATTATAAGACTAATAAAGCCTTTAGCTTTGCGGTTAATACGTAAATGAACTGTAATTACTGTTCATTATTTATAGCAAAAACAAACATAATTATAGCTATTGCTTATTTCAAGTCTGTGAGCTGTAACAGGACATGTTGCTCCCAGGCTTGGAAAATGTTCTGGTGCTTGGTTTGTACTTCCCTTATGTAGACCTGTACAGGAAGCTGCTTAAAAATATATCCAAAATGCTTTTCGAGGTGGATGGGAGTTGAATACGCCATTACAAAGAGATATTACACCAGTCTGGAAACATCACAAATGTTTCTTCATGTTTTATGGAAGGGGGGGAAAAAAAGAAAAAGTATCAAGAAGCAGATTAAGAGAGGTGTGTTCTGACCCAGTGTTAGAATTTAAACTTCCTTCAGATGGATTCAAAAAAAAAAAAAAACCCACAAAAGATCCATCATCATCGTGATCATCAACAAGGTGTGTGACTATTAACCCAGTGATCACAAGATCGAATCCAAGTTAATGCCACAGCCCAGTCTGTGACTGGGGCAGTGGTGGTCTAGTGGTATAAGGCGCCGGATCGCTGATCCAAAGGTTGGGGGTTCGAGTCCCACTCTCCACAAGGTTGTCACTGTCCTCCCCAGTGCAGCTAACTGGGTTATCAAAGGCTGGCCATGTCTCTCACTGTCTATGGTGAGAGGCATGTAAAAGAACCATTGCTGACTTTCGACAAGAGCAGGCTGCAAAGCCGTCAGCGTGTTTCCGCCCTGCGATGGCCTGGCGAGCTGTCCAGGGTGTACTCTGCTCTCGCCCTGAGGATGGGCACCAGCCTCCCCGCGACCCTAATTAGGATGAAGCGGTTACAGAAAATGATGAACAGTCTGTGACTGGGAGTCCATGGAACCTAATTGGCCGGGCTCTCACGGGAGGGAGGGAGGGATGGTATACAGTCACTTTCCAGTCACTCACAGCGATCACCAGCCAATCATGGGTGTCTTGTGAGCTCATTCATACGAGGGGGCGGATAGCGCTTTCCCTCAGAGTGTGTTAGACCGCCACCAAAATACGCATGTGCCACAGTTCAAAAAGAGGCAGATGGCCAGCATTGCATGTCAAAGTGGGGGCGTGTGCCTGCTTTCACCGCTCCCTGTTCAGTGGTGGTCATGTGATAGGGAATGTAATTCCTGATCGTGGGAACTAAATACGACTAAATTAGAAGAAAATGTGAAAAACCAAAAAAAAAGAAAAAAAAGAAAAAACAATAATAAGTAGATGTAGTAGAAGAAAAAGAACAGGACACAGTAGGAAGGAAGTCAAGTTTTAATGTTTTATATGAATTCAGAAAAAGCAGAGAAGTCAAGTGTGGTTTTAGGACAGATTTCAGCTTTTCAGTCAACGATGAAATAAAACAGGTGTGAGGAGGAGGATGAGGAAGAAAACCAGAGGAATAAAGAAGACAGATCAGCACACAGAGGAACTACACCATCAAGTCGAGTGCAAACAGTCCAAAACCTAGCGTTTTCCTACGACTCGCGGTACTTTGGATTCCGTGGTATGTGGATGGTGTGAAATGGGAGGGAGAGAGAGAGAGAGAGAGAGAGAGAGAGAGAGAGAGAGAGCGAGAGCAAGAGAGAGACACTGCACTCAGTCTATGTTGAAGGATTCTTCAGGTTTTCACCGAGGCTGTTTCTTCTTGTTATTCTTATGCATATTTTTGTGTATTTTTAATATATATTTTTATATTTTGTTATTTTAATCTTCCCGAGACGTTCCACACATCCCCAGGGTCAGCGTGGGCCTGTGACTGGCACGCTGTGTTGCCCTGATATGACACGAGACTCAGGCTGGGTGTGGTTGTCCCGTCCCGGCGTTCAGGACTTGACGTTGAGGGAGCGGGCGGACCTGTCATGGTGCCAGTCCCTCAGCCTGGCATAACGAGGGCTCTGAATCTCCGTGAGGAACTTTTCCCTGCCAGGGCCAGAGCAGACAAACAGACAGAGAGACAGACGGGGGGGTGAGAAAAGAAAGGGTCAAAGAATAAGAGAGAAGCAGAAGAGGAATGGAAAGAACACGGTTGGGAAAAGATTTCGATCACACCAGCGAGCGCACACCATGCAGTGGCTGTGAAAACATTACTGAAATAATGCCACTGGTATGAAGGCTTAGAGGCGGGTAGTGACAAAAGAGGGGTCGAATGCTGGCCTTCATCACAACTGATCACACACACAAACTCTTAAAATGAGTGACCGAGCATGTTAGTGCTTTCCACTGCACACAATCTCATTCCTTATTTACCTGGACCTTTTCATGTTCTCATCATCTGGGTCCTGCACTGATGAAAGCACCACACACACACACACACACACACACACACACACACACACACACCATTCAATCACCAATTAATCCCTAAATGCTGTCAAACATTCCAAGAGTCCACCCCACCCCCTACGTATTCAACACATTCTTAGTGACACTTCAATAAAAGTCAATGAAACAGAAACACTGTAGTTAATACAAATAAGAACAAAAATGTACACACACACAATATATATATATATATATATATATATATATATATATATATATATATATATATATATATATACACACACACATACATACATACATACATACATACATACACACATACACTGAGATGAATTAACTACCTGCTCAGATCGGCACAATAAACCATGCATACTCAGTTAAGCAAAGGGAGTTGTAAAATGAATGAAAACCCCAGAAAGAGAACTCTCTGCTCTGCTGATTCACATCAGTGCAGGCCGAGTACTAAACGAGTTCAACGCCGCCCTTTCACACTTAAAAGACCGGAAGTCCGTATTCCCGGCACTTTGCTTCAAGCAAGTAAACTACTTTCAGCAAGAGCACTACTTTCAGTATTGAGCACCTCACATATTGTAAGCGTTGATTGGCTGTTTTAAGCTTCATGTAAAGTGAGTCGGCTCAGCTTCATGTCATGTGACCATCCATCGACCATCGGAACCATTCACAAGCAGAAAAATCGCATCATAGAGAATGTTAAAGATTATATTTGATACTCTATTTGATATTTGATGAGTGAATTTGATTAAAATTTATCAATTTGAAATGATTTTGCTTGAATATAATTTATTTGAAATCAATGTTGATATTATTTGATATATTTGATATTATTTTACAATGTTATGTTAATTGATTTAGGGGTGTTTTATGAGATACGGTAATAGTATTTATGGCTGTATAGTACAGTATGAGTGTCATACATCACAGTAACAACTTACGTTCACTTTCAACTTACGTTCGGCCGTCCGGAACCAATTAAAAACGCAAGTCGGGGAGTGTCTGTATGTGTGTGTGTATGTATATATATATATACATACACACACACACACACACACACACACAGTCATACCTCGCCTTACGGAATTAATCCGTTTCAGAAGTAGTTTCATAACCTGCATTTTTTCGTAAGTTGAGTAGAATTTTACATGTAAAAGGCCTGATTCGTTCCAAGGCCCCATATACTACCCCATAAACCTTTTAAAAATGATAAAAGTATACCTTTTAAGGCCTCCTTCTGCTTCAATATCGTACCGATGGTAGACGGTTTCGGCCATATTCCTTTGCGATATCACTCAACCCTATGCCACGAGCCCACTTCTTTTCACTCGCACCGGGAATCACTTTTTTGGGGCCCATGATGAATGACGCAAATAAAGTTGCATTGAGCACACTCGAAAAACTCACGAAACAACAGTAACTCTGTCCTTTACGCGTGTTAGAACTCCATCGCAAACAATGGGTCAAAGGCACACGAAAAGCATCATGGTTATTTATGGAGATGTTGCTCCCTCCTAGCCAATGGGAGAGCAACTCGTGCATTGTTTGAATTTTTGAGATGGCGCATTTCGTAACGTGAATTTTTTTCGTACCCAGAGAAGGAAATTTTAGGTAAATGCATTTCGTAAATTGGATTTTTCGTTTGTTGGGTCTTTCGTAAGGTGAGGTACCACTGTGTGTATGTGTGTATATATATATATATATATATATATAAATAAAATATAAATACACACACATACAGACACGCGCACACGCACGCACACACACACAAATAAATAAAGTAAATTTGATGGGAGGTTTTGGGTTGTTTTTGTGTTTTGAATGTTTTTTGTATAACTGGCCTTTTTGTGGCATTTTTTTTTCCTCCTATTCTTCCTTAATTTCCTTATATTTTAATTCGATTGGTATTTAAATAAACAAACCAACAAACAAACAAAACAAAACGAGATGCACTGAAGCCACATGAATTGAAGTGCAAAGTAGCGAGGGATCCCTGTATGAACGGGTGCATCAAACATTCTGCATCTGATCCGTGTCTGAGAAATCAGTTTAGAACCGGAGTTTAAATTTAAGATCCTGTTGTGGAGTCGATAATTACGTCTTGTTTATTCTGTGCATATTTGTAATAACCACATTTTTTTATTATTTTAAATATGTAAATACTTTTGCAGAGTTGGGGTGACGTATGAGATTATCATGTTTCATAAAAATATTTGTAAATCACACAACATGCTTCAGAATACACAGGTTTTACTAATTATACTAATAATCAATTTACTTTAAGCTTAATTTCTGAAAACTGATTTTTTTAAATGTTCAGTAATACATGACGAAATTACTGCCAGAATATTTTCAATACATTTAAAATTTCTATCTGTCTGTCTGTCGTCCTTTCGGCTTTTTCCCTTTTACTCGGGAGTCGACCTAAAAACCTCAAAATCATGAATAGTACAAAAATCTGAGCTAATCTCATTTTGATGACATCACTATATATAATCATATCTCTAATATTTGTATTACCAGATGATGAGGCGAGTGCACAAACTTTTTGCTCAGCCCTGTGCATCGACAGCAGAGCTTCAACGACCAAACTTGTTCTTTATGTTCGGATTCAGAATTAAATTTAATCTAAAAACCCATTAACTCCACTTCACACACATCAGATCAGTCAGGAGTCAATCAAACACACACAAAGTCTGATCTGTGATCTTTAAAGCTGAAGGATACCGAAAGGAGATTAGACCGGGCTTTAGGCTCCTAAACTGTGAAATCCACAACACCAGATAAGATTTAAAAGCTTTCGAACAACACCAGCAACATGTGTGTGTGTGTGTGTGGGGCAACATTACTATTATTATTATAGTACATGTGGCTTATATATATATATATATATATATATATATATATATATATATATATATATATATATATATATATATATATATATATATATACACACATATACAAACACACAAACACACACACTTACCTACATAAAATAGTAATAATAATACATTATTAATGCCATCCATTATTATTACAATATAAAATTATGGAAATTTACACATTTCTATATATACACATTTATAAATACATATTGCAAGTTTCGTATAAATGTATATATTGTTAGTTATATAACTGCAATTTTCATAATGATGCATATCTTAATTATATAATTGTATTTTTATAACCTTATATATTTATAATTATCACAATTTTGCATTTACATTTTTCATTATTTAATTTGCAGTTTATATTTTTCATATACGTAATTATTATCTATTCATTTTATTCCCATGGAATCAGAAACTGAATCTATCTTTGATTAAAAATTTCCACTTGTTTATCATCCGGGTTCGAAGTCGGATCTGTTTGTGCGAGGTGGCCGCTTCAGGGCGTCTTACTGTAGTCGGTTCCTGTAAGCTGGGCGAGGATGCGAAAGGAGCGGGACTGCGTGGTGCCGGTGCGAGGCTGCCAGTCCTGTGTGTCTTCAATCAGACGTTTCTTACTGCGATCATTTGGGATGAAGCACGGGATGTTCTCGGCTTTCAGACCGTGCCTACGTGGAGGAGTCAGACGTGTTACCAGCAGCTCCTTTACCACCAATCAGGATGTATCCTGCACTGACACACACACACGGCATGGCGAGCACAAGCAGCACCGCAACACTACCCACTCGCACGACACCCCCACACACACCCTACACCAGCACGACACAAACCTCACCCACCCCACACCCGCACAACACCCACCCTACACCCGCATGACACAAACGCCAGCATGTCTCAGAGTCTGGAACATTTAAGAGCAGAAACGCTGCGTATAGTTTCCACTGACATGCATTTGGAAATGACTCTGACCCATTGAGAGCACAACAAACACACACACGCACACACACACACACACACACACAAGTTCGTTCCTACGTGCTGACCCTGCTCGCGGAGCTGTAAATGTTCAGAGATTACGCTGCATTCACACTTGCAGTTATTGTTTTACTTTTTAGCTTCTAAAGCTCCGGTGCTTTTTCCATGCATGCCTTTCCATTGTGGCCCATCAGCTCACCAGTCAAAGCAAAATCAACAATCACAAAGGAAAACAGAAAAAAGTTAATGAGGAATATACAGAGATTTCTTCTAATAATTTTTCATCAGCAAAAGTCCAGAGTTTAAAACGACTAACGACTTTTGAGGCCAACACACAACTATGAAATAAATAAACAAAAACAAACAAACATAGAAAAGACGGACAGCTAGAATCTGAGTGAAAGAGAAAGAAGAATTTAGATCTATGGGAAGTTAATTATAATTAAAAAAAAGATCGATAGACAGAGTCAGTACATTGGAAAGAGAAATGAAACTGATGGGAAATAAATACATGGAAGGAAAAAGTGATGGACAACCACTGAGTGATGAAAAGAAAAAGAAAGAGAGCAAGATAAATAACCCAAAGGACTGATCGTTATAAAAGGAGAGAGACAGAGTAAGAGGGGCA
>CM045740.1:6880812-6895812 GCA_024760905.1 Plotosus lineatus
CATTCATTCAGAGCATCCCATAGTTTTGCTGTAGCAGTTTCTAATGGTGCATCGGTTGTTGGACATTTACCAAGAGAACACAGCAAAATATTTTCCTGTTTTTTAAAGCATGGCGGAACAATCACATGTGTTGTTATTGATGAACATTATAGACATTCCCCAGTGGCGGAGGGTCTTGAAATACCATGTAAACTCACTTTTACAGGCAGTGAACGTCTCATTTTACCGTTACAGAGACTGATGCAATAAAATTTGTAAGTTTGATCTACAATTTTGTGACCAGTACACATGGTCGGTTATTAGACATAAGATCAAATACATTGGGGGGGCTGATATCGAATACGGTATATATATATATATATATATATATATATATATATATATATATATACACATATACACACACACACACACACACACAAATGCATTTCCCGAGTTGTGATTTTTTGAAATCCCTCAATACAAAGACGACACTTAACAGCTCACCAGATCATCATAGTTATAACACACCCACACTAATGTCTAGGGGCAATTTGGAACAGACAGTTAGTCTAAAGTGCACGCCTTTGGACTGTAGGAGGAAACTGGAGTAAACCGGAAAAAACGGATGCAAAGCACAGGGAGAACATGCTCTGCAAATAAACGCAGAGCCCATGGACTTGCTAACCACAGCGCCACAACCCTGAAGTTATCTCACTGAACTTCATTTACTATCCACAAAAAGCATTAATTATAAAAAGCTTTTCACTGGGAAATCTTATCACAACCTCCTCACCACCCACGCCGATCACCTCCCACCAGCCCAATATTTTTCTACGCGATTATAACGAATGAAAAACGCTCATAGTGCTCTGTTGCCTTTTCCCACATGCAACGGCTTCATAATTCTCACACTGGAGACTCCTTCCCAGAAAAAAAAAATATTTAATTGTAAAAATAATAAAAATAAACTTTACATACAAAATCTTTACAGGAGTGTATGAGAGAGAGCACGAGGTCAGGACAGAACTGCTTTTACCTCATGAACAACTATTCCTGTGATCTGCGCTTTCTGGAACATCAATAAGGGAGTAAACGTCACAGCCCCCACCCACCCACATATACATATGCACACACATATACACATACACGCGCGCGCGCACACACACACACACACACGTCATGCGTTACTCTTATTTTTTTGCCGTCACATAAACATTCCGTAATGTTTTATTTATTATCCCGTGTTGAGTGTCTGAAGGAAAAAGAGACGACGGCATGGAACAGACTCCAAGTAAGACTGCTGTTCAGTAACTCGGCACCACGGCCGCAGAAGCACTCCGTGAGCTCAGCGAATTTTATGGGAGAGGCCGAGCTCTATAAACGGCAACAGACACACACACACACACACACACACACACTTTCTCTTTGCTCCAGCTCTGAGCAGCCCCACTTGACTTGTTCCCTGAAGCTGAAGAACTCATCTCCTCCTGTTCTGGCTCACTTGACCAGCAACATCTGCTGTTTTGAGTGTTTCAATAAAAAGGGGGATCGTTAAAATTCTGCCTCTCCTGTCGTCTTTGGCAGAGGAGAGAGACAAGGACAAGAAAGAGAGAGAGAGAGCATCTACAGTATGGAGGTGAAGAGAACAGATGAGAGAGAGAGAGAGAGAGAGAGAGAGAGAGAGAGAGAGAGACAGACAGACATGGGGGGAGGGTGCCTCTTTGAGACCCACCGCAGCTAAGTTGTTATCATGAAGAGAAACACAAGGACTGGTTTCCCCCTCTCCCCATCTCTATCTCCCTCCATCTCCCCTCTTCTCTCTCTCTCTCTCCCCCCTCCCCTTCCTCTTTCCTCTCTCCCCATCTCTCCCCTCCTCTCTCCCTACCCCTCCCTCTTTCCACTCCCTCTCACACCTCCACTCCACTCCTCCATCCTCCCTCTCTACCTTCTTCTGCTCCCTCTCTGTCCCGTCTCCCTCCTCTCTCATTCCTCCCCTCTCTCCCCACCTCTCCCACTCCTTCCCCTCTCTCCCCTCCCTCTCCATCCCTCACTCCTCTTTCCCCTCAGTCTCTCTACCCCTACCCCTCCCTTTCTCCCTACTCCCTCTCTCTTTCCTGCTCCTCTCTCCCTCTCCAACACTCTCTCCCTCTTCCTCCCCTCCCCTCTGCCCCTTTTCCCTCCTCCCTCTCTGTCCCGTCTCCTCTCTCCTCTCCCTCGTCTCTCTCTCTCCTCCCCTCTCTCCCCACTCCTCTTCTCTCCCCATCTCATCCTCTTCCCCCACTTCTCTCTCCTGCCCCTCTCCCTCCCCTTGCCCCTCCCTCTCCCTCCCTCTCAATCCTCCCTCTCCCCATCTCCCCTCCTTCATCCCTCACACCTCTCACTCCCTCCTCCATTGCCCTCTCCCTCCTCTCTCCCTAACCCCTCCCTCTCCCCCCCTCTCTCTATCCTACTCTCTCCCTCCCTCTCCCACTCTCTCTCTCTCTCTTCCCCTTCTTGCACTCTCCTTCTTCCTCTCTCACTCTTATTGTTGTCACCTCTCTCTCCCCTCCTTGCTTCCCTCCCTCTCTTTCTCTCTCCCTCCCCCCCTCCCATTATCTTGCTGTCCCCCCCACCCCCTCCTTCACCCCATCTCACAGTCCCCATCTCCCCTTGGTCCGCTGACCTGATGTCAATACGTAGCGAAAGCAAACGCGATCAGAACATAAAGCAGATGCGGGGAAGTGTCATAGTGACCTGGAGATACCGCAGCTTGAACACGAACACTTATAGGATGAGTTCCGATGAAATCGTACGCTGGGTTTACATTTTCTCTGCACGATACTACCCCCTTCTGGCATGAGCCTGCCACCATCACCTCTTCATTTTGAAAAAGACCTGCCGAGTGAAGCGCGACTCGACTAGGGAGACGAGGACGAATCACCTGCACTTGACTGCATGGCATTTCTTCATTTCAGTCCAACCCCCCAAAAAAAAAAAAAACGCTAGCTTTAGCATTTGTTTGCATTAGTGATATTAACCGTGCATCCTTGCTGTGCGTTGTGCATCACCTACCCGTTCTGGGGGGTGGGTACGCTGCTCAACAGTAACGTGCTGTTATTAGCAGTGTTACGGTTAAGCTTCGAAGCGTATGCCACCGGTTTGATGATGGGCCCCGGGCTGGGGTTATTAGCAGAGGCAGAGAAAGGGCGTGCCATCTTGTTTATGGTCGTGCTGGGCGTGAAGGAGTACCTAGGCTGAGTGGGTGCAGCAGCAAGCGATCCCTGAGGAGGGGGCACACAGTGAACACACACACACACACACACACAAAACCATGCAAATCACATCACACATGTACATACAGGATGGACGACCCCAGAACTGGTTTCAAAAGTGTCCACTTCTCATTCTAAACTGTTAAGATTTATTAAATGAAGCCTGCAGTGACCAACAGGTGGCGCTCATGTTGCATTTAAATTCAAGAGCAATCTGTATTTAAGAGTTAAACACTCGTGTTAAGTAAGGAAGTAAATCTGCCATCACCTATTTGTCCTGAGAGAGAGAGAGAGAGAGAGAGAGAGAGAGTGAACGACCATGAATGGGAGTGAAACATTGAGAGAGAACACGAGAAACAACGCGAGAGACAGCAGAGAGAGCAAGATAAAGCAAGCAATTGTGTGTGATAGAGAGAGCGACAGAGAGCGAGAGCAAGAGAGAACGTGTAAGAGAGCACAAGAGAGAGAGAGAGAGAGAGAGAGAGAGAGTGTGTGTGTGTGTGTGTGTGGGTGAGAGAGAGAGAGAGAGAGAGAGAGAGAGAGGGAGGGAGAGGTAGAGCTGGAGGAAACCCCTATTATCTGAGTAATATTTCTCTTGGATGTTGGCCACATGTGTGTTCTGCTCTCTTGGCTCTCAGCCCTTGAGTAGCTTCTGCAGCTCAACCTTTCAGCAAGGTTTGAGTGCATGCACTACCTATGAGCAGCCACATGGTGTCACCCATATCAAAAAGGAACATGCTCATGCCTTCCCTATACCCCCCACCACCATTTTTTTGTTTGTTTGTTTGTCTTTTTGAGAAAACATGGTCAGATCACAACATTAAATCTTTTCTGGGGTTGTGCATTCTGCTCCAAAACAATTCAAAAAAAAAAAAAAAAAAAAAAAAAAAAAAAAAAAAATCACAAATTATATATACTGTACTGTATATTTTTTTTTCCCCTTTTTTTAACTTAATTGAAGGATGTTGCAATCACACGGTGAAGAAAATACAATATACATGCAGCAAAAAAGTAAAAAACACTATGAAGCACAAGATGTTAAACAAAGCTTAACAGCATCAATGATGGGATGCGTGTGGGTGGAACACAGAGCCAAAAGCAAATGTTTATACATAATTTAAAAAGTTTTTAGTTACAATCGTGTAGGAATGTTTTCGTCAATATACAGCGGTGTGACACCGCATGAGCTAATGACAGTGAAATGGTTACCTTCTGTTCACCTTCAGACTGGAAAGCTCTGTTGAGAAAGAGGGGGGGGGGGGTGTTATTGTAATAATAAACAAGTTTAGGCCCGACACCACATTAGCGTTTCTATAGTAACGGCTCATTCCCACAGCAAATGTTCTGTCTAATCTAATTCTAATAAACAGAAAACATCTTGTTCTTGGTCATGAAAACAAACTCATCATCATTCCAACGAGGAAACTTTTCCAATATGAGAATTTATAGCGTGTGTTACGGGAGGAGTCGGCGTAAAAAGGAATTATGCGCATGTTTCACAGGAAAAGACACTGATAAAGTGAAGAAGGCGTGGTGTAACCTGAGCTGCGTCAGGAATCCGGTTATGTCTCGGTTACAAAGACTTAAAATGATAAACACTTATAATGGAAGATCTGCAGAAGCATCTTGTGTCACCGCTCGGGTAAAGGTTTCCATTAGACACAATTTATGCAAAATAATAAGAATAACACTTGCTCAATAACACACTTGTGGTGGTATCAAATTGTGGGCGGAGCTCCATGTAAGGCTAAGAGTCAGTTTTTTTGTTTTTTTTTTGTTTTTTGCAAATTTGATTCACAAAAAAGAGCCTTCCATTGTTTTTATTTTTATATTACTCATTGTGAGACGTATACGAGGGACACAGTACAACGCACGAGTTTCATTTGAGGAGCCCAGTTTCATCCGACGTACATTACGCCAGATTTCCCACGGCAGCGAAGATCAGTGTGCATGGTTGCTTGTGTCTGTGTTTAGCCCTACAATAGACTGGAGATCTGTTCAGTGTCGCCCCACCTTGCACCCAAACTCAGCTGCAATTGGTTCCAGCGTCTGTGACTGACGGATTAGCGGTGCAGATAATGAATGACTGGATGTACATTTCTCGGCATCATAATAAAAAGTGAGGAACCCCCCCCCCCCACACACACACACACACACACACACACACACACACACACACAAATGTGATTCGACTTGATGTCGCTTAATGAGTCTGCATTTCCTGTTACTGCTCAAAGACTTCCTGTGAGCTCGTCAGAAACACATGGCATCAGCCTGCTCTTTACATGTTCTGCGGCATGGACGGGGTTATCAGAGCTGAGCACAGCTACAGGAAACAGGATGGGACAACAATGTGGGTGAACCGTAAAGTTATAAAAACACCAGATGAACTAAATGAGCCATTTGGTACGATTGTACACACAGGTGTTTCCTGGAAACACTTTATCCTCAAATTACAACTTTAATTCATTAGAATTAATTTTACTTGGAACTAGACAGACACTAATACGGACATAATGCAGTGGTACCTCATCTAACGAGTGTCCCTTATAAGTTTTCCATGATACGAGCTTCGATCCACCAAAAATCTGCTACATCCAACGAGCAAAAATTCACTTTACGAGCTCTCCTTGAAATGGCTTTTCCAGACCAATTAGCCTCGTATTCTTCTGCGTGTATTCTTCCGCGCTCCGAGAACACCTTGTGCAGTGCTTTCAATTATTTTCTTTTAAAATTATTAAAAAGTCCCCCACCCCCTTGGTGCAACTACAGTGTTTACTGCACTTCATATCGTTTGCTCGGTGCTTTTTCCCTATAGCATAGCATGACAATGAGAGCACCACTGCCAACTACTGTAGTGGATGCGCAATTATATTAAATTCTGGTACAGTATGGCAAAAAAGTGTGTTCCCCAGGGTCGTATGCACCCCCGCCCCCCCGACATCGTACCGTGCCCCCCCCCCCCCCAAGGTGGGGGGCACTATTTGAGAAGCACTGGCCTTGTGTGAGCTCACCACTAGCCTTTCCTCGCTGGCATTCGTAGCGTGCACATGCATAAAATTTTCTTCCTTCTCCTCGTCCTCCTCTGTTACGCACCACCTCCTGTCTGCCCACGTGACATCTTCACCGCAATTAATGATCGGAAGGGTTCGTTGACTTATTGTTTATTCTTGTTTTATTATTAATTATTATTAATGTTAGTGTACATGTATTATTATGAAATATTTCGTAAGCTGGGAATCATTTAAGTAAAAAAATCAAACAAAATTAGGGGGAAAAAAATCAGCGATTATTTAGTGCTGCAATAAGATCATTACCAAATAAAATCAAGTTACTACATTCATAAAAAACATATTTAAAAGATTCTCAGAATCTGAAATACAATTAAATTTAATAAATGCAAAGTATGTGCATTATTCGTATATTATAAGATAGTATGTTTCCAAATGAGTAAATATTACAAAGGTAACAAGGAAGTAAATAAGTGTGTCTTCCTTTCAGCTTTTCCCCTTTTACTCGGGAGTCGCCACAGTGAATCATCTGATTCGCACATTTGATTTGGCAGAGGTTTTTACGTCGGATGCCCTTCCTGACACAACCCTTTTTAGCAAGGGACAGAAACACGCTGACGACTTTGCAGCTACTCTTTACGAAAGTCAGCAATGGTTCTTTTACATGAACCTCACACCATAGACAGTGAGAGACATGGCCCGCCTTTGATAACCCAGTTAGCTGTACTGGGAGGGACAGTGACAACCTTGTGGAGAGTGGGACTCGAACCCCCAACCTTTGGATCAGCGGTCCAGCGCCCTATACCACTAGACCACCACTGCCCCTAACAAGGAAGTAAATAAGTAACTTCCAAAAAGGCTTCAAGGTCATAATGAAGTCAGCAACAAAGTCGGTAAATAATATTTGAGAACTTCGGTAGATCACTGAGATGTTAATTAAGTAATAATTTGCGTCGTTCCTCAGTAAATTATTTACTAAGAAATGTCCTGTGGAAGGAGGTGCCTGTATAACTTTGTTAGTTGGATGAAAGGACAAGAAGTACAGATACAAATTATACTCATTAAATTTCTGATCCGCGGCTGAAAAATAAGTCATTAAAAAATAGTTCGGTATATATTCACGCTCTGACATCAGAAGAATCCTACAGGGAATCATTAAACTTTGTTTTTTTTTTGTGAGGTCACCGAATGACTTGTATAACATTATCAGCTAATTAACTTCTTCAAAAAGAACGAAACAAAAAAGCTAAGAGACACCACCCTACTACACATTCAACAAATTGTCGCAGGTCCAGGAAGTATAAAGTCCACTGCTAAAATAAGTCCTTCTGCCATTTTGGATCTTTTCTTAGGGCAATATGAAGGGTAGGAAACCAGAGTGAGAACCAACAGAAAGCTGTTTTTGAGAAAAGCTTTCACAGAAGAAGAAGAAGAAGAAGAAGAATTATTATTATTCAGGGGTGATGCTCACGATATGATTCAAGCTCATAAATGAGATGATTCTGGCACACGCACACTTTATTTACATCTGGAATAACACGTCCTTCCCTTATTTTTCTGTTTTTGTGGATTCGACCCCTGTGGCTCTTAGCCCTAACCATCATTCTGACCGACCTCCTGAACAGTGCAATACAATTTCCAAGAGCAATATAGTCAGCCCCCGTTGTTCGTGATGGTTTGGCTCCGGCCCTTCCCGCAGATCAAGAAAATCCACGAGTTACTGAAACCGTTTTAAAACCCTATGTATGATAT
The DNA here is from genome assembly GCA_024760905.1 of Plotosus lineatus. Lineage (NCBI taxonomy): Eukaryota > Metazoa > Chordata > Actinopteri > Siluriformes > Plotosidae > Plotosus > Plotosus lineatus. The sequence continues at coordinate 6,888,809 of CM045740.1, forward strand.
TACATGCGCTAAAATATGCTTGTTAAACACATTCTATAGACAGTCTTACTCATTAATACAGTAATAATGCAGTAAAATGTAGTAATAATTAAGTAAAAACTTTTTACTTTTGTACTGTGATAATATTTACCAGAAGCTAGAGAAGATGCAGGGCGTTTGAGTGGCATCATAGCCCTTAAATAATAATTAAAAACACACGAAAAAAACGTGAATGCACAATTCAAGCAAACACGTTGATAATTTGCGCACGAATGAGGGGGAAAAAAAAAAAAAAAAAAAAAAAAAAGAGGTGTACACATCATCTGCAATCAATCAGCAGGAGGGAGAAATAAAAGCTCTCAGCCATTGGCTAAATTTGAATCACGTGCCAATTACATCCGGGTTGGTCACCAATCCGCGAGTATGCAGGGGCGCGAGCGCTGAACCACGAATGGTCAAGGGCCTACTGTACTCATGTCTGGAGCAGGTTTCAAACATCATATGACATTATAGCCCTAGGCACCTTACGATTAAAAGCTCTACCGCTTACCTGATGTATACCAGGCACCTTTCACATATCATGCACCCCTCTGTGTATGTGTGTGAATATGTGGATAAAGATATATTTTAAAAATGGATCGATGTGTATATATGAGTCTATAAGTAGACGTAGTATATATAATGTATAATTGCTGCTAAACTGATTTTCATAGTTCAGGCAACAGTTCACAAAATATCTCTTAATCTTCATCAGTTTGATAAAAAGACTCCTTGAAAGTCAACAGAACTAAAGCGGTTCTGGTATGGGTTCAACTGACTTACATGACAAAATCTTTGTTCGCTGTAAATACCATGGAAATGAATATAATTACAGACGCTCCCCGACTTACGTTCATCCGTTTTACGTTTTTTCGATTTTACTTTTTTTTTTTTTTTGAAAAAAAAAAAAAAAATTTGTCGAATTTTGAGTTTAGACGTACAGTAGGCCCTCGACATTCGCGGGGGTACAGTTCCGGGCCTTCCCGCAAATCGAGATAATCCGCAAGTTCTGTACACGGAAGTAAAACCGCATGTATGAAGTCACATGCATGAATGAGCAGCCGGCGATAAAATACTATGTGTCTATTGCATGCGCTAAAATATGCTTCTTAAACACATTCTATAGACAGTCTTACTCATTAATACAGTATTAATGTAGTAAAATGTAGTCATGATTAAGAAAAACTTTTTCATTTTATACTGTGATATTTAGGAATAAAATATATAAACATTATACAGCACATCCTGTGGAAAGCACTCGTTTTAAAGTCTTTTTCAATTATTATTCCAGTACAGTACCTAAGTTAATTCTGAGAATGTTTGTGCGTGAGATTTTATGTTCTGTAGCATGTTTAACAAATGCTACCAAAAGTATAAACTTTATTACGCTTCATGTCCTTTTACATTGAACTTGGAGTGACGTCTTGGAGTGACGTGTCCAAGATGGCGCTGCCTAGAGGGCAACGTCGCAGAGTTCAGAGTTAAATTGTTTCTTTGTTCGTTTTAATTTGTTTTATTTGTTTGTTCATGTTTTGCACTATCCTTGTCTATGATCGGTCGACCCTACTACAGCTATGAGCAGCTTCAGCTTCAGGCAACTAAGCACGCAACAACTTATGTTGAGCTGCTATGCTATGCCCAGGGGGAGTTTTCAGATTCTCCGGTGCTTGGTTAGCATTTCCGGCCATACTGCTTGAAAATGTTCAGTCCCTGCAAAACAAGATGGACGAGCTTCATGCTCAGATTGCAGCGCAGAGGGATCTACAGGACTGTGTTTCTGTGAAACATGGCTCGAGTATAGTACACCCGATAAGGCGATTATACCAGCCGGCTACACGGCCTTCATCCAATGCAATCCCAAGCGCCGGCGTCGTCGTTCGGCCCCTTCCCGCCTCGGCTTCTTTGTTAGCTGGGATGCGGCTCGCTGCCAACCATAGCATGTTAGCTCTGCTAAGTTATACACGCCCGAAGAGACTCCAATCTTATACAGTAGATGTAGTACAGTCAACCGGTTGTAGACAAGCATAGTGCAAAAAAAACAAACAAAACAACAAATAAAACAAATTAAAACGAACCATAGCATGCTAGGTCTGTTAATAGCATGTTAGGTCTGCTAATAGCGTGCTAGAGCCGCTAATAGCATGCTAGCTCTGCTTAGTTATACACGCCCGAAGACACTCCGATGTTATAGCTGTAGTAGAGTCGACCGGTCGTAGACGAGCATAGTGCAAAACATGAACAAACAAAACAACAAATAAAACATTTAAAATGAACAAACAAATTAACTCTGAGAACTCTGCGACGTCGCCCTCTGGGCAGCGCCACCTTGGAGACGTCATTCCAACTTCAATGTAAAAGGACATGAAGAGTACTGTAAGAAAGTTTATCAGTTTGGTATCGTTTGTTAATCATGCTACAGAACACAAAATCTCACGCATAAACATGAACTTAGGTACTGTACTGGAATAATAATTGAAAAAGATTTTAATACAACAGTTCAGAGAAAACCGTCCTTTCTCAATAGAAAGTCTTATTTCTTCAGAAGAGACATCCAGCGTTTTCTATCGCTTAGCCAGAGAAGATGCATAGCGTTTGAGTGGTATCATAGAGCTTAACTGGTAATTAAAACACACACAAAAAAGAGGCTAATTGACAACTTGTGCGCGAATGAGGAAAAAGGGGCGGGACATCAGCCATTGGCTGAATTTCAATCACGGGCCGGTTGCTGGGCAGATCGCGTGTACTCAAACCGCCAGTGCAAAACCGTGAATAGTCAAGGGCCTACTGTATCTACGTAGTACGCTGACATAATGATGCAATGATGCTGCGTCCATTGTTTACAAACAACAGATTGACCGTGCCCCTCCTTCTTCCCAGTTCAGTTATATAAATATATATCGTTTTATTCATACATACATACATACATACATACATTATATATATATATATATATACACATACACACACACATACATACAGTCGCTTTAAATAAAACATCCCGTCCGTGTGTGTGTGTGTGTGTGTGTGTGTGTGTGAGAGAGAGAGAGAGAGAGAATGAGAGAGAGAGAGTGTGTGTGTGTGTGTGTGTGTGTGCGTGCACGTGTGTGTGTGTGTGTGTGTGTGTGTGTGTGTGAGCGAGAGAGAGAGAGAGAGAGAGAGAGAGAAGGAAGCTTAACTCTTTAGTTTAGATTTTTAAGTTGTTTAATTCAGTAAATGTTTAATAAATGTGGTGCATTTGAGCTCATCTGGAATTCCGATCTTTCAAGGAATCAAGTTAAAGTTGAGTTTGGACCTCCGATCTGTCAAGCAGGGAATGCGCTTTGAATTCCAAGTCTTGTGGAATACACATTTAATGCATATGTGTGTCTGTGTGTGTGTGTGTGTGTGTGTGTGTGTGTGTGTGAGAGAGAGAGAGAGGGGTGTGTGTGTGTGTGTGTGTGTGTGTGGTAATAAAAAATGTTTAATAATGGTTTAATTTATAAATATGTTAATAAAATGGTTTAATATGTTAATAAAGTGTTTAAATGGTTTAATAAATAATTTTCTTTTACTTTTAACACATATTTCATACAAAATTGGTGTCATTTTATAATTTTTAAAGGGTTTATGGGGTTGTCTTTGGAGCCTTGGAACGAATCAGGCATTTAACATGTAAAATTCTACCCCGACTGACAAAACTCGTGAGTTACGAAAAGGCGCTGGAACGGATTAATTTCGTAAATCGGGGGCCGACTGTGAATGTATTTTTATATATATATATATATATATATATATATATATATATATATATATATATAGAGAGAGAGAGAGAGAGAGAGAGAGAGAGAGAGAGAGAGAGACCTTTGTGTTAAGACGTCGTCTCTGTGATCTTTGTGTTTACACTGTTTTTGCAGGCTTTTGTACCCCTAAGCAAATATGGTTGGTCAGAAGCGTAAGCCTACTAGCATGGGTGTAAGTCTCATACACAGAGATGAATTAAGTATCTGGTCAGATCAGCGCAATCTACCACGCATACTCAGTTAAGCAAAGAGAGTTGTAAATTGAATGAAAACCCGAATCCAGAAAAGATTCATGTAAGGTGACCATCCGTCAAAGATCAGAACCATTTACAAGCAGAAAGGTCGCATCACAGAGCATGTAAAAGGTTATATTTGATACTGTATTTGATATTTGATGAGTGAATTTGATTAAAATTTATCTATTTGAAATTATTTTGCTTGTATTTAATTTATTTGAAATTAATGTTGATATTATTTGATATATTTGATATTATTTTACAATGTTTATAAAAATTGATTTAGGGGTGTTTTATTATACACGGTAATGGTTTTTATGGATGTATAGTGCAGTATGAGCGTCATACGTCACTTTAACAACTTACATTCACTTTCAACTTACGTTCGGCCGTCCAGAACCAAAAACGTAAGTCGGGGAGCGTCTGTACACAAGCAATTTCACAGACAAAAGGTGACTGGAACAGGCGTAATAATACAGTCGACAACAAAATCTACCGAGTCCAGCTTCTGTCCGAAAGGCTGGCATCGCTCGCTAAGCTTCCTACAGAACACATAAACCCCAAGTTTTAATTGTTCGCACGACTGAAAAGAAAACCATCATCTTTCTCTCACTTTTGAATGGGGGAGACGGGAGAGGTAAAATGAGGGATGTATTTTTGGAACGTTATGCATTCCTATATGAAAAAAAAAGGCACTGAATGTCTTGTTGACCCATCAGAATCAAGCATTACATTACTTTTATGGCATCTGGCAGGCGGCCTGATCCAGAGTGATTGATATCTTTTATCTAAATTATTTAACTGAGCAGATGAGGGTTAAGAGCCTTGCTCAAAGACCCAACAGTGGAAAATTGGTGGAACTGGGGTTTGAACCCCTGACTACTGGATCAGTAACCCAGAGTCAGAACCACTGAACCATCGCCACCAATTAAAATTCAATTTGCCAAATAAACATGGAATAAAACAGTTTGAGGCTCCAGCCATCAATCATGAGTGGTTACATTCATTCAATTATTTAATCTCATATATAACCGCTTAATCCTAATTAGAGTGGCAGGGAGTCAGGTGCCCATCTCAGCTGACTCTGAGTGAGGTCGGGGGTAACAGCCTAAGCCATCACAGGACCAACACTCACACCTAGGGGAGATTTGGAACAGTAAATTAACCTACTGCGCATGTTTTGGACTGTGGGGTGAAACGGGAATATCTGAAGGAAACCCACATAAGCACGCCCGAGCTGGGAATCGAACCCAGGACCTTCTTGCTGTGAGGCAGACGTGCTCACCACTATGCCGCCATGCCATCTATCATAGAACCAATGACATCTGATATGAATGAGCCTTTTCTGACCAATCAGATTCAAGACTCCGACAGCACTATTAGATAGCAGTCTTTTCTCCAGGTTTCCGCACCTTTGGGTTTGAAGAACCTATCTTCAGGCCTTGATTTTTTTTAAAGTTTGCACAACCTATTTTTTGTTCACGGGTAAATGGTTCTGGTAACCTATAGTTCGTTCACCTATAATAATTTACGTAACCCATTGGTAATGCAAAATGGTTGTCTGAAATTTCAATTTCTAAAAGAATCGAACATTTGGATTTTTCACAGAGAGAGACCACTATTACATGTAACTGGAAATGAGGAACAAAATAGTGATCAGTTAGTCACTATGAAAAATCTTTAATGAATTTAAAAATTACAAATTCAATGTCATACATAAAATAAAACAATTTTACTGAATTTTACTTATTTAAAGAACTTTAAATTTAATAATATTGAAAGCAAAAAAGGCAAATATTAATACAATCCAAGTCAGTCTATTCCTGATAGCATTCTGCATATCAACTACTCACTCGATATAAAATATAATACTGCTAATACAAAATATAATATCGCAATGTCTAATTCAACTTGCTATTGCAAACAATGCAGATCAAATAGATCTGAGAAAAAACTCAAGTACAACAAAAATAGAAACAGCACCTTAATCTAATACAATGAAAACACAAAAACATTTTAACAACTATAGCACCAATCTGTGATAACTGTGTAACCAATTTAAAATTTAGGTATTTTTGGACACTGTCCTGATGGAGTATTATAAAAATACTACTATGGAGAGAGACTAAAAGTAACTAAACTATAATGACTATCTGTTCTGCTTGTATGAACATTCAAGAGTCCTCCATGGTGACATCACCATCATCATCAGTTGAATCGGACTCCATGTCCTGCTCAGACTCAGAATCTGAACTGATTTCGAGTATTTCGAAATCATCTTTAAAAGGATATTTTTTTAATGTTTTTTCATGAACCACTCCTGCCGATTCAGACATTTTTAACACTAACGTTACTAGGCAAACTTACTAGGTTAGTAGAGTCGGAGACGATATATGGCAATCCGGCCATTTACGGCATTACCAGTTTACGACATGCAAGGACTGTAAACCCTCTGTTTGCTATTAATACGGCTTCTATAACTGCCCTAACACGTGAAGACTCACACACACACAACTCCGGTTTCAAGACCACTCACTTTTATTAATACTTCCGGTTCCGTACATAAATGAACTCCGGCTTCTGCCAAAACTAAATGTTCCGTTCATGATGACACGACGAGGACCGTATGCTTTATACGTGCAAACTATTGAAGTTTTATTACAGTTTATATATTTCCTGGAGAAGTCTACAATTTGTGCCGACTGCGAACGTCCACACGTTTTGTTTTTTTCTATTTTACTAGAAAATGAGTGTTCCGAGTTGTCGAAGTTTGTTTATTGTGAACTCTGATATTAACTTCCTATGCAACCGTATTGTCATTCGGGTGTTTGAATAAAGTGCAGACCGGTCTGCCGACCGAACGATCAGTCGCCTGAATTTTCGAGGCTTGTATCTTCGAGCAAAAATAACAAAAGTACACCACACCGCTATGCGCAGGCCAAGTCATGACCCATACAAATATCACTCTCAG